>JANHFR010003662.1:37203-50714 GCA_032468015.1 Mimophis mahfalensis
TCGCCCCCCCCCCAAAAAAACCCCAGATAACTGGGGGGGGGGGGTAGCAAAGTGTGGTTCTGTGATCTATAAAGGGACCAAGAGTTTAAAAGCATTGGATTGCAGCTAGGGAGAAATGGATTCCTCCTTTCCCCCTCCCCTTTCCTTCTGCTAGTTCGACGCGTGGGGGACAGAGACGTGCCGCGCGAAGCAGAAGGCTTGCGTGGCAATCTGGTGACCGCCGCTCGTCCCCCTCTCGCTTCCCCCCTCCCCTCCAGGTTCCTCTGCATTGCATTGGCACCGCCGAGGCTGAAGAGACAACTCGCCCTCCTCTCCACTACTGAAGGGGAGAAGCCGGAGAGAAGGCGGAAAGACGTCGGGGCAGAGGAACCGAGCTTGTCGGGGCCGAGGTGGGCATCCCAGCCGCTTCCAGCCCACACCTGTCGCGCCCTCTGAAGAGCCTATGCCCCAGGCAAAAGGCGAGAGCTGCCCCTGCAGGTGCCGAGGTCATGGTCCAAGCGACTCTGCAGAGGCGAAGGTCCAGTTCCAGGCGAGAGTGGAGATAGCGCCCTTCTAAGGCTCGCCCTCAACCGCCGGAGCAGCAGCAGCGGGACTGGCGCGCCAAGCGGGTCTGGCACCCCAGTAGCTTTGTCAGCTTCGGCCCCTTTCCACCTTTCTGCCCACTACCTGCTTCCCGCGCGTTTGGTCGGTGCCTCCACCCGCACTCACGTACAAGCGAGGCAGCCCGGGCGAGCATCATGGCGACGCTAATTCGCAGCAAGATCTCCAATGTGGCCACCTCGGTTTCCAACAAGTCCCAGGCGAAGGTCAGCGGCATCTTCGCCCGCATGGGCTTCCAGGCAGCGACCGACGAAGAAGCGGTGGGGTTTGTTCACTGCGACGACCTGGACTACGAGCACCGGCAGGGACTGCAGATGGACATCCTGAAATCCGAGGGCAGCGAGGAAGGAGGCGAGCCGCCCTTGGAAGGAGATACCCACTACCAGAGGGACGGCACGGGACCCTTGCCTCCGTCCGCTTCCAAGGACGACGGCGTGTGCTCCGAGCTGTCCACTCAAGGGAAGCCCAAGATCACCGCCTGGGAAGCCGGCTGGAATGTCACCAATGCCATCCAGGTAACCTTCAGAGCTCCATTCCTCTTCCTTGCCCGTGGGTGATATCCTGAGTTTAATGGGGACTTTCCTTGGCCTTAGTTTCCCCAGTGGAGCTAAGAGTAGGGTCCCTGATGTTCATCACCTTGGATCATGGCGCATTAGAAGCAGAAAGTGTCCCCAGAGGGACATCTTTATCCCATCCACTGCCTAACTATGTAAATAGCTGTCTATCCATTTTCAAGTTACTGCATGTTCAAGTAAGGTAAAAATCACTTTCTAATTCATGTTAAGAATACGAATCAACATGTTCTAGGTGTTGTTTCACTTCCTTCCTCCCCCATCTTTGTCTCCTCCCCCAAATGCAGCCAGCCTTACCTCTATTGTGGCAATTTCGATCCGTGTTAATGATGATGGGATGGCAATTTTTTTAAAAAATGTGGTTGCATTGTGCATTCTAAATTTGCATGATATAATCCTTCCAGTTTTATCTGTATCTATGCCTGAATTTGTTTTACTATGCTCAAAGCAGCATGCGGTCCGAATGGGACACCCATTCTCCCTTAGATGTTTTATTTTGTTTTTGCTTTAGATAGAGGCATTTGGAAAATTTGGAAAGGGTGAAACAACCCCTTCCCTCCTTAAATTGATTTGTATTATAGATATCTGTACCTACAATACAAATGGGGGTTTAATCTGCAAAATCTGATTGTATAACCACAGTTATCTTACAATTTGTAGGTATTGTCTATCAAATAAGATGCCCCATAACAAAATTGCACCTAGAAAAGATTTGCTCCTTTTCACTTTCAATCCAACATTGTTCAGATCTGAAAGAAAATAGTACTAATCAGGAAATGAACTTTTAGGAAAATGAGTAGCATTTCTGTTGTCGAAATCAATTTTTATTCAGCAGTGAAGATCTGAAAGCCAGTTTCTATAATTTTCTGTTGTTCCCTCCACCCAAACTATTGTCCACTGATTAATACTTAACTTAAACAAGCAAACAACTGGAACAGTCAATCTTATTTTCACTATGTAACCCTTTTTGGTGGCATTTCTAGTTGGCTTAAATTATAAGCTAACTTTCTGCAAAAATAACCTCTATATAACTGCAAAGGGTGTAGTTTGAAATTCTGTCCCTATTTATTTGAAAATAAGCTGTAGTGGACTCAGTGAGAACTACTTCTTAGTAGACATGTACATGATTACTTTACAAAACAATCTAGTCTATGCATTCAGTTTTAATCCATTAAGTGAATTATTTTTAGATGATAAAAATGGCTTCTATCCCAGTGAACAACAGTGGCATGTACAATCTGATTTAATAGCAATCTGTTCATCACACTGCATTTTTGCATCTGAATCAGAGGCATTACAACCAAAATAAGTCAGAGTAATTTTAATGAGTTTACTATTATTGTTTTGTGTAATTGGTAATGTAGTCAAAGACATAGGTTACACAAGGAAGTATGGTTGACTTCTACAGTGTACTGATTTTTTTTTACAAAGCTATTGAGCAGATGCCTGTTTTCTCAAGCATCTGTAGGATGATCTAGGACCAAACTCTTTGTGTTTGTTACATTAATTTTTGTTTTAAAAAGTGTTTTAATTTTTGCATTCACAGTTTTAAGAAGTGCTGGTTGTATTATGATGATTTTATGTATTTATTTTTAAATTGCCCTGGATTTCCCCAGGAAAGTAAAATGTAAAATGTTTCATAGTTTTAAAATGAGGTATGTATTCATTTTGAGCTTTAAAAATTTAAAACCAAACCAATTCTTTCAATGAGAGAGGGTCTGCCCATTACCTTGCTTCCTAGCTGCATGAGAATTTATGGAAGCAATATTTTAAAAACATGTCTGTGCAGAAAAAATGAAGTCTATCCTTCCCCCTGCTTTTTAAATGTTTTAATTTTGAAATTAAGCATGGAATTAAAAAAAAATATCAAGTTCTTACAACCTCCATTTGTGCATTTCCTGGGAGAGTAAATGCTTCCTTGCAAATGAATCTGAGCAATACAATATCCATTTTCTGTCTTTCTAGGGGATGTTTGTTCTTGGCCTGCCCTATGCTATCCTTCATGGTGGATACCTAGGACTCTTTTTAATCATTTTTGCAGCAGTCGTTTGCTGCTACACTGGGAAAATCCTCATTGCCTGTCTCTATGAAGAGAACGAAGACGGAGAGATAGTCAGGGTGAGAGACTCCTATGTGGATATTGCAAATGCTTGCTGCGCTCCTAGGTTTCCCAGTCTCGGGGGCAGGATTGTAAACGTGGCCCAGATCATAGAACTGGTCATGACCTGCATCCTGTATGTAGTGGTCAGTGGTAACCTGATGTACAACAGCTTCCCAAACTTGCCAGTGTCCCAGAAATCATGGTCCATCATTGCAACAGCAGCACTCCTGCCTTGTGCTTTCTTGAAGAACCTCAAAGCTGTTTCCAAATTCAGTTTACTCTGCACCTTGGCTCATTTTGTAATCAACATTTTAGTGATTGCCTACTGCCTCTCCAGAGCCCGAGACTGGGCATGGGATAAAGTCAAGTTTTACATTGATGTGAAGAAGTTCCCCATCTCCATCGGCATAATTGTCTTCAGCTACACCTCTCAGATCTTTCTGCCTTCCTTGGAAGGGAACATGCAGAATCCCAAGGAGTTCCACTGCATGATGAACTGGACTCACATAGCCGCTTGCATCCTGAAGGGCCTCTTTGCCTTGGTAGCCTACCTGACTTGGGCTGACGATACAAAAGAAGTCATTACAGACAACTTGCCATCCACCATTAGAGCTGTCGTTAACATTTTCTTGGTAGCCAAGGCTTTGCTCTCCTATCCTTTGCCTTTCTTTGCAGCTGTGGAGGTCCTGGAAAGATCTCTCTTCCAAGAAGGAACCAGGGCTTGCTTTCCTAATTGCTACGGGGGTGATGGGAGGCTGAAATCCTGGGGACTTACCCTTAGGTGTGCTCTTGTGGTGTTCACCTTGCTGATGGCCATTTATGTCCCACATTTTGCCCTCCTGATGGGCCTAACAGGAAGCCTCACAGGGGCAGGCCTCTGTTTCCTCCTCCCCAGCCTTTTCCACTTGAAGCTATTATGGAGGAAACTCTTGTGGCACCATGTCTTCTTTGATGTGGCCATTTTTGTAATAGGCGGTATATGCAGTGTGTCAGGCTTCATTCACTCTTTAGAAGGCCTCATTGAAGCTTTTAGAACCAATTCAGAAGACTAAAAGATGGGCTAGATTGGTTGCACTGGAGGGAGAACAAAAAATAAAGCAAAGCAAAACAAAACAAAAATCCCCCACACAGAACATTTACATAGCCGAAAAAGTAAGCATCCCCATAAAAGAGAAATGTTGTTATTTTAGTGAAGTTACACTCGACAAACATAAGTGAGTTTCCAGATCAGAGGCTTACCCAACAGACTTTTTAAATAAATGAAGAAACCCTATATATTTTGTATTATTTAGATATTATCAGAGAAAAAGTATTTGGAATATTTCCCTATCTTCTTCACTTCATGATCTACATAAAATCCTCGGTTCGGAAACAGGGAGTGATTCCATGGTAATATTTTTGCAGGTTTTATGCAACTCAACATTGTTTAAAAATAATATAAATGTCCATCCAGTTGCTTGGGATCATTATGCTGGATCTCTGGAGTACATGTACGGCTTGATGCTAAATTTGTATGAGGAGCAAATTGAGATGGCTCTGATGACCATCCCTGAGCCTAGCAAACTGCAACGTTTACAGCTGTATATTAAAACAATCCGTAAGAACTGCTTTAACACTTCCATATCAGCTCATATCCAGTACCAGCATGTCCCATTTTGAGTAAAGATCTTAGCTGACCTGCAGCTGAGATCAGAGACTTAGTGTCCATTATTGAGGATTGATATACTTTTATTCCTATTCTTAAAAAAAAAGAATAAAATTATTGGATTTGACAGCTATTATGGAAAAGAATAATTCATATACAAGAAAACATTTCTGTGCAACTACCAGGTTTGTGGAACTGTTTCAAATGTATGTGTGATGTAATTGTGGTAAATACAATGACAAATGTATATCAGAAATTTATCTTTAACATAGAATGTGATTCATCAATATATCAAACAATAAAGAGAAACCATAAGAATTATGGCTGGTATGGTTTGTTCTAGGAATACCTTTATAGTATCCTCAAAGCATCTCATCTCCTATAGATATATATGTGCAACCAAGCTCTATTACAACTCAGCATGTCTGTCTTCTTTGTAGCTACCTCTTTTTCCATTGCAGGGTAAGTCAGCAGATATTTTTGCAAGTACAAGGTGGACTAAGAAACATCATATGGTGTATGTAAATAAAGCATGTGTTGAGTTCAAGGGATGCACCAACTTTGAATGGGTGATTTCTTGATTCCCAGTAGTTCTACAGTTTGCATATTTATCTTCAACTAAGGATCTAATATTTCAGTGGAATTTTCTCTCTGATTAAACATTGGATTATGAACTGATTCTCCAATCCATAAAGAACATTTGGTATTCAGCCAAAACACAATGCAGTATTCTATGAGAATTGTGATGGAAGTTACTTGCCAATAGTATTGTGAAGTTTTTGTTTCCTGGTTCTTCATTTATTGCATAGGACTATTCAAAATATATTTGAGATTATTATTTTGAAATCATTTAGCATGGATTTTCTTCTCTTTTTATTTTTATTCAGTTTTCAGGTCTTTGAGCATAATTTCTATCCATCTACATGTCATGCTGAATATATTTAGTATGAGCATAATTTCTATCCATCTACATGCCATACTAAACATATTTTAATTATCTATTATTATCTGTCTATATCTAATTATCTAATTTATCTATCATCAATCAATTCTCTGTCTGTCTATCTATCTATCATCTATCTCCATCCACCCACCCATCCAGTTACTTATGTTCTCTTTTTCTCTTTCATTTCAGTTGTTTACTTGATTATATTTCTGGGCATTCAGTTTCTCAACTCATGATGTATTCTTATTCTTTTTCAATCTGTAAAATGTTTTTAATGTTTCCATAATATTTCATGCAACAAAATGAGTATTTCAAGTATTTTAGTTTTGAGTATTTCAGCTTTACAGAATGGAAGCTGAAACTGGGAGGTAAGGGAACAGGAATAGCAACAGAAATCCTTGGGTCTACCCGATGTAAGTATTGAGCTATTATCCTCTTTCTGGACTACATATTTTCAAAGTACAGGAGAGGCAATCAGAGTAGGATTATCTCCTTTATGAAGACATTTTTCCTATGGCAATCTTCCATGAAAGGCTGAAGACTGAAGAACTTTGTCTATCTCCTAACGACCTAAGACTGAACCCCATTTTTTTAAAAAAGAAAATGTGCAAGGAAGATTCCTCTTACTTGCACAATCCTCTAAGTACCATACCAATTGACAAATGTAAATAAATCAGGAACTTCCTCAAACATGACTGCCTACCTTGGGTAGCTTCTAAGTAAGGTCTGCTGATGACCTGCCAGGAAGTAAGAGGGCAATGGACCAGGTGGCCAGACTTCCTTGTGCAAGCTTTCCCCTGACGAAATATGTCAATTCCAGAAGTGAGCCTAGCCCTCCAAAAAGCAATGAAAACTGTACTTTTGACAGGGGCATTGATTTCTGAGCATTTTCCTTGGGAGTCTGTAAGGTCTATCTTCTACAGTTATGGATTTTAATTCATTTTAAGTTGAGGTCATGGTATTCATGGCACAATTTATTGTCCCTTATGGCTTGTGCACCACCCTGAGCCTTATGAAAGGGCAATATAAAAATTAGGTAGTACAGCTCTTAAATCTTTGCAATGGGGTTTGAATAATGCAGTACTGAAATGACATGGGATGATGTGGGAAATGACATGTTCTTGAGATGCTTTCTGATGTTTGAAGTTTAATTCCAGTTTAATTCTTTTTATGACAGTCTTTTCATGGACATGCTTTATTTATTTAAACTGTGTTACAGCCTTTTTTTTAAAAAACCATTTAAGTATGTTGAAAGACACTGACAGGTTTTTTTCCCCGGAATAAGATACTATTTAAATTAATTAAGCTACTGGATATATTTGGAGATTGTAGGCATCATAATATTGCCCAACTCTTGTCTTTGAATCAAAGTGTTGTTCAGTTCTACTACCATTTAATAAAATATGAATAATTTTATTTCAGAGTAGTGCTGACATGCAGTCCTAACCACTACAATGGAAAATATGTTTCCAAAGGAAGACAACTTGTTCTCAAAATTAGCCTATTAAAATTATAATCATAATTCTGATTTAGGACATCTTTGACAAGCATATTAAATTAAATAAATAAAAAAGCCATCAAATTATTCAAAGTGCAGAATGTACGAAGAAGCAGAAGAAACAGTAAATCTTATACTCCACTGCTGTAAGAAGATCAAACAAACTGATTATAAATGACATAACACAGTCACCACAATAATTCACTGGGACATCTGTAAAAATTACAATCTGCTAGTAGTGATAAATTGGTGGGAACTGAAGAGCTGAAAAGTAGCAAAAATGAGCAAATTAAAGTATTGTGAGATTTTTCGAAATACAAACTGAAAAAATCTTGGCTCATAATAAATCAGATTTTACCGTGCTTGAAAACAAGAAAGTGTGAATAAGTGATGTGGCAATATCAGGGGATAGTAAACTAGAAAACAAAGAATTGATCACAAAGTATCGACATCTGAAAACCAAAATTGAAAGACTGTGGCATAAACTGGTCATGGTGATTGCCATAGTTATTGCACACAGGATGCAATACCAGAGAACCTTTGTGCATTAAAAAAAATCCCATCTGACAATTACAAAAGGCCATGCTGCTTTGATCTGCACATATATTTCACCCATACATTACAACCTCCTAGGTAGTTGGGAAGAACTTGATGCATATGAAGGTGGAACAACAGCTAAAGAACTGGCACCTGTGATTTCCTATTTTTGTATGTATATGAATAAGTTTTAACAGTAACTTAATTACTAAATAAGTTGCTTGGTACCTTAAATATTATTTAATAGCCACATATACCTATCTAGGTCCTTGGGAAAGACTTGATATGGATACAAATGTTAAATCCAGTATAAATATTTGGCTGACTGTGCAACTAACCATACTGTAACAATGTTTTCTTTCCTCTTTTCCTGGTTAAGTTCTTTCTTTATCCCGATCAGGAATTTCAAATAGTGCCTCCTAGTGGCCACTTAAGATTGCTTTCTCCAAAACTCATATTCGAGAGAGTCTAATCTTGTTGACTGGAGTACCGCTGAAATAAGAATCCCTCTTAGAAAATGTTCTACAAAATGTTTATCAGACAGTTGTATAGTGTATAGTAATAAGTGATGATTTTTTTTTTTAAAATAACTTTTACATTTTTGTTTTAAAACAATCCGTTTGAAAGGGAGCAAGAAACGCTCATTCTTGCGTTATAATTAGTGTCAAGATGTGAAATTTCAGAGTTCTTTGGACAGGAAAACCTTAACCTTTACCTTTACCTATTGAATGCAGAAAAAAGCTATTTTTTTTCCTGGAAAGGAAAATAGGAGAAATGGAAACCAAGGCTAGACTAGGTTCCCTAGAGCCTAGACGAAAATCCAGTGGAAACCAGTGACAGAAGCTTGTGAGTAGATGGATATAGATAAGAGCTTTCAGAAATAAAGTGAGCACCTTTGAGAAGACGGTTTTTCAAGGAAAGTACACACGACATCTTGTTTACAGGATTACAGTCTATATCTCAGCAGTTCGTCCACCAGATCTTCCCCACCTCTCAGGGACAATCCTCATCACCACTATGAGTTATCATTCCTTCCTGCTCGGTGTCACGTCATCCGCACGACGTCACACAACTGCATCATGAAACTCCTGCGGCTCGTGCGTAACCTTGAACGTAGCTGCTGGGCAAGCCGGCGCCCAAAGCGTTGAAAGTATAGAAAAATTTATCGTCTCTTGCAGTAATGGAGTCTTTCTCCGTAGGAAGGTCGACCGTTTGCAAAATAAATAAATAATTTTAAAAAGCCTTATGATACAGTTGAAGTTGGCAAGGAGACGGATAGGGACCGTTAAAAAAAATATCAGTCTAAAAGGCTGGTTTAATAAGCAACTGGATTTCCCCGAGAAGCCTTGAGAATATGCATTCACGACTTCCCAGTTTTTGTGGCGTTTAGAATCCCAGTCGTTCTGACGGGATCCGATTCGGGGCAGGCGGAAGGCTTTCGACCCCCAAGAAGTTCCCAAGAAGGTTGGACCTTGTTGGTTTTGTAAGGAGCAATTGAGGGAAGAGCCGCGCCAGAAGACAAGGTACTTCATCGCCCTTGTAGTTTTTAACTCATAACTCTATTTCAAGTAATGCGGTGCACCGTTGTTGTGTACAATGCTCTTCGTTGGAAGAAGCTGCTTGACGGGTCTCTTACGACCGACGCCCTGCAGTTTCACGGAAGCTGAACGGTGTAAAATTGTTTGGAGTTTGGAAACAAGATTCTCCCCTTTATTTCCCACAGGGTTGAGGAGCTGGGCGTTGGTAGAAAGCTGTAACGCCCCCCCCCCCGCACAAAAAAAGCCGCCACCAATGACAGGGTCATGAAAAGGGGTACTTCGATGGAATCCTATTTCCTCCTTGCTTTTATATTTATGCAAGACAGGCGTCTTCCGTTGCTTTTTCTTTTTCTTTTTGCAAACACACCTAGGATGTCCTGTGGGCAAGTATTCCTCTGCACAGAGAGGGGAATAGGAGGGAAGGAGACAGACAGACAGACAGGCACTGTCTGTATAGTAAGAGAAACTGGCCGTCGGGGGAGCAACGAAATATTTAGGATTGCCAAAGGTGCCAGAACAGGTAGTTACGAGTGGTATAAAAGCAGAGAGAAGCGCTGAAGAGCAGCCTTTGCACGTTCCCCCGCCGATGACGTGGTTGCAGACTGTCTTAAACCAAAGGTATACTTAAAACCGGTTTGCAAAAAAACTAAAAAGGCTGCTAATCGCACATCGTCACTGTTATATCAGCAGAGTGAGCGTTGGATGATGAGACACTCCCAAAATCCCCTGAGAAAACGGCTCTGCAGGCGACAGTTCTTTAAGCAGACTTTCTCAAATATAGTAATGTTAAGCTGTGTGGACGTCAATTCCCCGAAATACTCAACCAGTGAGCTAGGCTAGGGCAGGGAACCTTGGCTCTTCTATGACTCATGGACTTCAACTCCCAGAACTCTTCTTCTTCCATGCTGGCTCAGGAATTATGGGGGTTGAAGTCCATGAGTCATAGAAAAGCCAAGGTTCCCTACCCCTGGATCCAGGAGTTGTGCTCTACAGCCTTAAAGCTTCTAAAATTGAGAAAGTTTCCTTTTAAAGCAACCCATGGCTTCTTGAAAATCTTTAGGGTTTATTTGGAAACACTTTTCTCTTTCCCAACCTATATTCTAGTCAGAAGGTACCAGTCTTGAGACAAATTTCCAGGTTATCTGCTCAGTCACTGACTGCATGGATCTCTCAGGTCTTCTATGGCTTCTAACCACCCCTTCCTTTTATGATTTATGATCCTCCTCAAACTGCTGTCCTTTGTCACACTGGTTAGATAGAAATTATGGGAAGTGAAATCCACCCTATTTGGAGGTTCCAGGCTGAATGAAGCTGGAAATAAAATCATGGCAATTAACTCAGTTGTTTATTTCAGCAGATTTGCTTGAGTATCACTAAGACTGTTCATTTGTGATCAGTAATGAAGACTTTATTTTATTTCAGTAACAGGTTGAAACTTAAGATACTACAAATCATGATTTAGCACAACTGTGTTATGGGGATACGTTTCTGAGTTTATTTAATGTGTTCCCCCATCAGAAGAAGTATGATACTAGCCTTTCTCAGTAACTTATGTAGCTAATGTCTTTTAATAAAATATGTTATTTTATTGAAAGACTTTAGCTTTCAAGAGCTGTAGGACACTTTCTGGTGCATAGAAAAACCTGGCTAATTTACCTAGTTTTCTAAGTTCACACAAAGCACTCTTAAAATACACACACAAACTGGATTTGTCGAAATGCTAAGGTATAAATGAGGGGAATCTCAGTAATTGACAAATGACTTTAGCTATTTCAGAAAATAATTTGTGTTGAACTTGGTTAATGTTTAGTAAGAGACCATATAGATATTCCAAAGCTAAAGGATAGACAGGGAAGGGTTTTGGGTTTTTTTTAGAAAAAAGATCACAAGTTAACCTTTTATTTTATGCTTCCAGGAAAATGGTATGGATGCATCAATCAGGTGACAATCCTTTTGAGAATATCTGCATTTTTAGTAAGGGATCTAATGGTTCTTAAAGGAGAGATATGTGAAGGAGCCACTTGCTGCCAAACAGAACAGGCTTATTTTGAAAATAACTGTTGGTTCTGTAATAGTAAACTATCCTATGGGGCTTAAAGCATGCCAACTCTATAATATTTTATTGGATGGGCACAGTTGGGCTTTAGATGATCCTTCAAATATGCCAAACCTATGCCAAATATTATAGGTGCTTTATAGATGAAAACCAGCCCCCCCCCCGCCCCCAAGCAAAGTAGTAACTAATGCAGTTCATGCAGCAGAGGTATTATTAGCCTACTTATCATACTGAGGCAGGCACACCTATCGCACTGCTGCATTCTGGGCTAGCTGTAGCTTCTGAATTATTTTCGAGGAGAGCCCTAAGTCATAAACATCATAGTAGTCTATACATAAGTTATCCAAGGCATGAGGGACTGTGAGTAGGGACTCCCAACAAGATGATATGTGAGAGTTTTTCCAGGCCACAACTACCAACTGATCCTTGGGCAGGAGCTGTGATCTGTCTGGGGAAATGCTATCCTGTTGAGAACTAAAACTGAACAATTTGCAGGATGGGTCGGATTTATTTGCAACCACTCTTTTCACTAGTTTTGGCTAATATCTCTTCTTTTGTAATGCTGCTGAATTAAATTAAGCCACAAATGGCTTGTAGTTTGCTCCTTTCAGAGTTTCCTCTTCTTTAGAATTCAGATGTTGTAAATCTATAGACATGCTTCTGGTTATGGTAGAGTTCTGGTTATGGTAGAGTCCCATCATAAAAAGAAGTAAAAAAAGTTTGTATCACAAGTCTAGCATCAAGACTCACTTTCTGAAAGCTGAAAGTATAATTCAATATTATACTTTGCCCATTCACACCTCAGTGGTCCTAACCTTCAAGCTTTGATTTGCAAAGATAAAGGACACATTGATATGTCAAAAAAAACTAGTTAACCCCTCTGCTTCCAAACATTATTTTTTCACTTCCTATACAAGAATGCTGCACTATTTTTTAAAATCACCAGAGGGCAGGTATGAACGAGAGTCTATTTAACTAGTTATATCTGGTTATGTAAGCAGTTATTGCTATCTAATCAATATGTCAAAAAAAGTGAAATAAGATGCAGTGCTCTTTTTCCTGCAAGACCAGCAGAAAACAGAAACCTGTTTTCCTTTATTATTTTTTTACTTTTCTTTAATAAAGTTTATTGTTTAAAAACTATATACAGAATAGACACAGGAACAAAAACACATCCAGGTTCCATTTCTACATTTGAATGCTGTGTATTCCAGGTGATTCTTGGTATTGGCTTCCAATGAATAAACCCTATTAATAGATACATTTTATTACCTATGTACATATTTATTGATATTATTTAATATTGCCCTACTCTCATAATACAAATCTATAGTTACTATTACTCTAAACATTTCATTATCCTTCTTATATGGCATATGTCTCTAATCTCTATCCCTACCTGCCACCCAGTTATAAAATAATTCCCATATTTGAAAGCACTCTGTATTGTCCTTTTCTTTCATTTTTGATGTCAACCTGAACATCTCCGCACAATCCAATATTTTTAAAATTCTCTGCACCTCTGTAGGAATTGCCTCTCTTGTCCAACATTGTGCTTGGGCGATCCTGGCTGTGGTCAGGACATGTAATACCAAATAAGTAATCTTCTTATTCAAGTTCTCCCTTATGATACCCAATAGGAATATCTCAGGAAGAAACTTGTTTTTCAATTGCTACTGGATTTTCAGTGAAATACTAATTTCAGTGACATGCTATCCTGTTATATAAACAAATTCTAATGAACATGCCTTAACACCAATGGAACAGGTAAGACTGTATTGTTGGCTCTTATTACTGTTTTAATTTAGTTTTCAGTTTCATTTCAGTGTACAAAATTAAGCCTGAGGTTCTCTCATTACCAAAATAAATTTTAAAAAAAAGGATCAAAACCTTAAAAAACAAATGCAAAATGACTAGTAATGAATAGAGGAGGAATTTAATATTCAGGATGGTTCATTCCCTGCCTACATTCTTGAAAGTAGATAATATAACTGGCAATGTTATAAGTGATCTGCAAA
>JANHFR010003662.1:50814-62150 GCA_032468015.1 Mimophis mahfalensis
TTTCCCAGCCAGTGTTGCTGGCTGGGGAATTCTGGGAGCTGAAGTCCACGCATCTTCAAACTGCTGAGGTTGAGAAACACTGGTGTATAGAATTTCATGAATTGGAATAGACATGGTAACAGGTTAGCCAATGGGGACTGTTTAGTGACCCAGACATATCGGAGCCTGGGCATGGCTTAGCTGGACTGATTTGTATATAAGAGTTGCTTTGTCCTTGCAACATTGCCTCTGTATAACATTGCTTCTGTGCCTATATAGTTTCTGTGTTTCTGTGCTTCATTGCTGGTGGTTCTGACTGCTTCTGCTTGTCTTTGTACTTGCTACCACGTTGCAAGAACTACAGGGGTATTGTATACATGCATCATGTTTTTATATTATTGTATATAAACAAGTTTCTTCTATAAATGAATCCTGCTTTATTATTTACTTGTGTGTTGGTTGGATTGCTCAAACTCAAACAACAACAAAACATTTAGCTTACCTATATTTTTTTCTTATTTGTTTGTCTACCTATGTTGATAGAATTGCTATTATTTTATACAGTTATTTTAAATGTTTGTAAAATGCAGTTGTTTATTCTTCGGCTTTTTTTTTAATCAAACTTATTCAAGGAAGAAGACATATGAAATAACACACCTGTTTTCATCACAGGTAGGATATATTAACAACAACAACAACAACAACAACAACAACAACAAAATCTTAGTAATGGCATTGTTTGTAAAAGGGTCATAGTGATTAGGCAGCATTCGGAACACAGGTATACTTCTATATCCTAAACATATACTTTAATTTATCCCAATGGGTTTATCAGCAGAATGTACAGGTGATCAATATTATTACAGCATAGTAATTTCAATAAGATGGAGAAGTCTTGTCCTAAAAATATAGGTTTTGAATTATATGTCAGCAATAATAAATTTATTTCTCATTATCTTTTTAAACTATCAAACTCTTGATCTGGATACACGGCCAGTGAAGGATAATGATTAGAACATTCATGGTTTATAATCTGAATATAAATTTAGATCAGAGCCTGTTCCTATTCATGTGATTACCTGTGACTTCTGCAGTTGGTGAAGAAATGTCTGTTTCTAAGTGAACAGACATGAGGTCTTTACATGGAAATGAAGAAAGAGCCCTTTTTGCTTCAGGCTTCAGATTTATTCAGAGATGAGCAACCATCGAATCGGGTAGACTATGGGTCAGCCAATTTAGTTTGAACCCCGAGGCACGTAATTTTGTGTGATTATTGAAAACTGTAAAAAGGGAATTTTCTGTATTTCTGGAGGCTCTTTGGGTATTAGGGATCAAATCATAATCGGGAAAAGTTTCTGAAGAGTTATATGACTAAAAAGGGATCAGTGCTGCAGACCCAAAGACAATGCTTTAATAACAGGCCAGACAACCTTCATTAAAATGCAAAAGGTACCTATAGTTCCCCCCTCACCCCCACCCCCCTTGAATAGGATTTGTCTGGTATGATACTCTGCATTACCTAATGGTATTCATCACTAGGACTACAGGAAGCAAACAGAATAATTATTATGACCATGCTGGGACAAGCGGGTAATCCCACTTTTGGAAGGTCAGCAGGGAGTGTTGGTAAAAGCAACATTTCCTGGTAGCAATTTCAGGCTTTTGGAATACCCCCTCACTTGAAATTAGACTTACTTCTACTTTGGCCACCATTTTCCAGAAGACTGAAGACTGAGCTAACCCTCTTCAACTGAAATTGTGTGTTTTACTTTATTTTAAGTGTTTTACTTTATTGCTTTATTTTAACTGTAAGATACTGAGAATCAATTAGATTATAGCAAGGTAAAAAAAATAACAAGTTTTGATGGGTTGTTTCTAGATATTTTAAAAAAATAGATTAAAAAAGAAAGACAACAAAAGAAGCAAATTCATTAAAAAGGAAGCATTTTATTGTTTTCCTTTACTGGATGGATGCCTTCTAGTGAAGATTTTAGATAGTCTGTTACCATTATTTATACTAATATTATATTCACACAAATGACATATAATAATATTTATATTCACACAAATGACACAGTATAAAGTACAGACAGTCTTTTAGACATTTTTCTAAAATTCTTTTTAGCATTCGGTTGTTGAATACCAACAATATTTCCTCTACTTGAAAAATAGGCATTTTATTTACATTTAGTATTTTGGTTATGTAGGAATATCTCAGGCTATTCTGAACTATTCTGAATTAGTTCATTTTTGCTAAATATACCGTGCTTCCCTGAAAATACGACACCTCCCAAAAATAAGGCCAAGCCTGAGTTTTGGGGTGGGCCTAAATATATGCCCTCCCCTAAAAATAAGCCCTAGTGAAGGGGTGGGTGTGGCCAGCACACTAGGAAGCCCTTCTCTTCCCCAGGTCAGCTAGTGGCAGCTGGGCCCCTTAATTGGGAACCATGGATCAGCTGAGCTGATCTGGAGCTGCCTCTCCTCCTATCTCTCTGGGTGCCTGGAGGTGTTTCTTATGCACTCTTGCCAGCCTCAGCCCTGCCATAGCACCAGGCAACCTCGCAGCCAAGGCCCCCTCACCATACCTGGTGGTGGTGTTGGTGGTTCCTGTCTTTCATTCTCTCCCTCCACCATTTTCTCATCTCTCTCTCTCTCTCTCTCTCTCTCTTTCTCTTTCTCTCTGTCTCCTTCCCCCCCCCTCCAAGTTTTATTTATTTTAATGTTACATAGATAAAAATCTCATTCTGGAGGGTGTATTTTCTGGTTCACATCGTGTCATGTTAGAATATCCAAAGTCATAAAATCAGCATCAACTGTTAGAATTTTGTCACCTTATATTAACATTTTGATTAAACTATGTATCTTTTCAACGATATTTCTTTGTAGTTATACAATTCTAACATAATAATCATAGATTTAAACTTAATATTTTAACTTTAAATTCTGTATCAAAATATCTATTACTATCACCAATTCTTCTTTAGTTACCTGAGCAGTTTATATAAAATATAAAAACAGCATTCATTCAGTTATTTATTTATTTTATTTATTAGTTGCATTTATATACTGCCCTTCTCCCGTGGGACTCAGGGCGGTTTACAGGGCATTAAAAACACACAGTGCAAAATTAAAAAATTAATTAAACTAATAATTAGCCTGATAAACAAATTAAAAAATAAAAACCAATAACCGCAATAGCTCCCCAATTTAAAATACCCCATTATGGGGACAGACCAGCCTGTTGGAAAAGATGAGTCTTAAGGGCGCAGTGGAAGGCTCTCAAGTCAGGGATAGTCTGGATCTCTAGTGGTAGCTCATTCCAGAGGGCCAGGGCTGCCACAGACAAGGCTCTCCCCCTGGGGGTTGCCAGCCGACATTGTTTGGCTGACGGCACCCTGAGGAGGCCCACTCTGTGGGAGTGCACTGGTCAGTTATACATCCATTCTGAGTAGAATTATTCAGGCTAGTCACAATTACCAATTAATATTGTATCAAACAATTGCATTTCATTTTCTCATTTCTGTTCTGTAGCCAACGATAAAATATTCCCCAGATCTCATAATATTCCGACTCTCCTTTTTGGTTGATAGCTAATGTCAATGTGTCCATCTCTGCGCATTCAAGGATTTTCTTTATAAGAACATCCTCTGGTGGATTTGCTTCATTTTTCCAGTTCTGAGCAAATACAATACTTGCAGCTGTCAGTACATGAATAATCAAATAAGCATTTATTTTACTAATTGTATCTGGCAATATTCCCAACAAAAATATTTCATGTTTCCATTCAGTATATTGCATATACTAGCGAATTCTGTATCCTCAACCAAAATTTTTTAGCATGACCACTTGTCCACCACATATGATAATAAGATCCAGATAGTTGTCTGTACTTCCAACATTTAGCTGACTTGTCTTTAAACATCTTAGCAATTCTTGAAGGGGAAAGGTGCCACCTGTAAAACATCTTATACAAATCCTCTTTATGTGCTGTTGACATCGTTAATTTATGGTTTCTAGTCCATAACCTCTCCCATTTTTCCAATTCTCTATTATACCCAAAATTCTTTGCCCAGACTATCATAGTTTCCTTAACTTATTCCTCGCAGCCAAGGGCCCCTCGCCATACCTGGTGGTCGTGGTGGTAGTGGTGGTGGTTCCTCTCTCTCATCCTCTTCTTCCACCATTTTCTCATTTTTTCTCTCTCTCTCCTTCTCTTTCTCTCTGTCTCCTTGTGGCTCTTCGCTACTCCTTTCTTCCCCAAAGACAACACTGCCATGAGTTGCCACCTTTGAAACATGCACCTTTTAGGAAGCCAGACAATGCTGGGTCCATAGGGGGGCAGTGGAGGCATCAGGGCTGTTCCCCCTCCTCAGCAAGCTGGACCTCGAGGAGCATGAGTTGCTGCCATGGCTTCCCCATGGCCCCCTGGCTGGCTGTTTTGGGGCTGGGATGACACACACGAGCAGGGATACCCTCCTCAAGCAAGTGGAGTGGACTGATGATTGAAAAGAGTCCTCCAGGGAAGCTTTAAATTTTGCATGGGGGACTTTCACCGCCCAAGGATGCTTTTCAATCAAAGCACCGCTCAGCTGCAGGAATAAAGAAGTGGAGTGAGACCGGGCTCTTCTTGCCATTTCATCTCCCCTTGCCTTGCTGGGTACAGCAGGGTTTCCTGCCCCTTGCTTAGCTACCTGCCTCCTTTGTGGATGCAATTTGGGGATGGCAGGTGGGTCGCGGTGGGTCAGGGGAGAAGCAAGACATGCCCCTTACCTGACTTCCAGCTCTGTTGTGTTTCTTGACATTGTGTGCAGGGAACAAGTACCATAAAAAAGCTTCTCATGAGTTCAAGAAGTTGGAATTAATTGATTGAATTTGAAAGAAGGTTATTTTTAATGGTACAACTTGTTTCCCTGCACACAACGGCAAGAAATGTGATAGACCTGGGAGTTGGGTAAGGTGTGTGTCTCTCTTCTCCCCCCACCACCCCCAAATTGTGCCCAAAATAACAAGATCTCCCTCAAAATAAGGCCAAGTGCTTATTTTGGGGTTAAAAAAATATAAGTCGGTCTTATTTTCAGGGAAACATGGTAGTTCTTTTTTATTATTGGGAAACGTTTTCCAAAATCTGCCTTCTGTTCCCGAACACAATTTCATCCAAACCTGAAACATTAGACAACAGGAAAAAAAAGATGATGCTAAGCTAAACATAAACACACAAAACCATCAGGCAACGTCAGAATGACTTGGATTTAAATGGCTTAGAATAGCTGAAATTTCTGTAAATGGTAATGGAAACCCCCCTTCATTTCCAGACAAAAACCAGAATATTTCTTATTTTAATTAGGTTACAACTGAATTGGAAAAGGAATATGCTGAGCCAAGACATAAAATCATAAACAAGGTTACAAGAAATTCTGGGTAATTTATAACCTGATATGCTTGGTGGTCTAGTTAGTATCTACCAATTAGTAAATAATATTACATTAAAGCCAAATAATCGGTGTCAAATGGTTATTTGAATAATGTCTTTAATAAAGCATTGGGGTAATGTAAGGTTATATTCACAACAGTTTTTGCTGTGCATTTTGTATCAGTTACTACGTTATGTAACACTTTATGTGAGTTTCTCATCACATGGCCTAAGCAAGGGAAAAATGAAGTCCTACAAGGATAATGGGATAAATATAATCAACATATTTTACTTATTTGCAAATGTGAAACTTTTGAATACCAGTAGAGGGTGCCCTAAACCAGAAAGAATGACAACATCTGAGAAAATACATACAAATCATAATATACAATCACAGTAAATCAGTCCTCTGTGTTCTGTTCTGTTCTGCCTCTTGTTAAGAGGTGCATTTATAAATGATATCTATTTTGATTTTCATAGTGCAACTATGAAACCCTTCTCTTTCAAACTCAATGGAACATATCTCAAAGTAAGTAGAGATTGAATTGCAAGCTTTACTTTGAAAAAAAAAAGTGAGCATGCTAGAAATAATTGTGTTGGAGAAATAAGCTAAATCAACTTAATTGAAGGCAAAATCAGTACCATGGACAACACCAAGCCACTTTCCTGGCTGAGACTTCCTTCTACCAAAAAGCCTTAACAATTAAATCCAGGGCAAACTTCATGTGCACAATTAGTTCACTAATATGGTCAACTATGTCCTTTTGAACATGTTGCCAGACTATTAAAACACTTTTATCTGATTTTACTCTCCAGTTTCTGAGAGGTTGGCAATGCAGGAAAAAAGGGCCAGCAGTGAGAGAATGGAGATTCTGTTAGGGATGTGAGTGAAAAATGGTAGAATAGTATTGTTTTTCTAATGGAAAAACAATAACCCTAAACAGAATTTTGTGGTCTTGAACTGGAACTTATATCCACAATTGATAAAATTAATGGGAGAGCTTTCTGCTGATTTGAGGCAAAAATCATTTGAAAACTGCAGCCCAAACCTAAAATAAAATAACCCAATTTACTCTGGTTCAATTAATGAAGATTACTTTCACATAGTTTTAAAAGCAAATTTTAAATTGCCCTTCACAAGAACCCAATTTTTAAAGTAAACAAAAATTTGGCTCTGATTGAGAATGGATTTGCTGCTGGTCAACATATTGTCATGGCAGCGTGGAGAGTTGTATAAAAACAATGGACAAGGGCACCCAAATAAAGCTTGCAGTTCCAATCTTTTTTTCTGAAAAAGCATGTAATTCCATTCATATATACCCCTTTCACACATCAAATTCACCCCCTGTCTTCCCTTCATCGCCATGGTATTCTCATTCTAATTCACATCTCACATCTCATTTTTACATTCATATTTTCCCATGCAAACATTTCATTCACCTAGGAAAAGTCACCTGTATTCAATTAAACCTAGGAAGGCATCTATTAGTCTGCCAACAAGACAGCCATTTGAAAGCCTATTTGAAGCAGAGAGTGGATATTTAAGCTGATGGTGAGCATAAAGACTATATTTGCACGAGACACTGAATAACACATTAAGTGCATTTCAATAAAGGTGTTAGTAAATCTGCCTGATTGTTTTATTGTTCCAAAGTCCAGAAGTACCCCAAATTGGTTTTATTTTTAAAAAGGTTAACCACACATAAACATATCATATGAGCACATTTTTTTAAACCCGATGAGAAAACCTGAATTCTGATGTCACTTTGCAAGCTTCAGTTCATTTCATTCCTTTGTACATGAGTCACAATATATCATGTGTATGTAAAGGGCAGAGTTTGTATCACAATGTCAGCTAAAGAAAGGGAATGAGGATTATGAGCAATGGTATGTGCAGGAAACAACAATGATGACAGAATGACATGTGCATTATGATATCATGATACAAAGGCCACCACTTTCTATTTGTGGTGTCTGAGGCAAGTAAACCATGGCATTTGTGTGATGAAGTTGACACACATGTGTCATCATTTACTTCTTGTGCCATATCCGTCATTGGATGTTGCCAATCATGTTGGCGATCCTATTTTTATCAACATCCACATGAAAAAGTGCTCTTGAGTTTTGTCCAAACCAGTCTCTTAGATTTTGAAGCCATGGTGTTCTTCTGCCTGGGCGTTGTTTGCCTTCAATCTTTCCTTGGAGGATTAAGTCAAGTATGCCCAGAGATAGTATTCAGCTGGTTCAGACTGGTTCAGGTGTAGTGGTAGAGAAAATTTTGAGTGGTTTGGAGAACCAGCAAATACTACCTCTGTCTGGTCCTGCCCACTTGCCCCCACCCTTTCCTGCCCTAAATTCCCTTGGTTTTTTAGCTCAGCTGATTCATGAGGCCTTGCCCTGGAGCCTCTACCCACTCGCCACTTGGTTTGGCTGGTTTGGGGAATGCACCATTCCCTGGCTCCGGCCTTGCCTTAGAGCCTCCGCCTGCTCACTGTTCACATTGGCTGGGTCAGGGAACGTACCATTCTCCCACTCTGGCCTTGCCCTGGGCCTCCACCCACATGCTGCCACCCCCTCTGGCCTCAAACTACAGCCCTGTGGGTCAAAGCAATTTATCTAGCCTACTTCCTGCTGCGCTAGGCCAAAGGGCCAAGGGAGGCAGTGGCATGGGTGCAGGAGAGCCTAAGTAGTTTGGGAACAGACCAGAGCCAGACGGTTCCTCTTACCTTTAAGAAGATCCAGCTGGAAAGCATAGCAGTGGAGATGTTGCAGCCACTTCTTCCATCCCTTGCTTCTGTCCGCTGCTGCTCTTGCTGGGAGACCATCTTGTGAGCATCTGTGAGCTGCCACTTTCCTCTGAGTCCCATCCGGAAAGCACTGCAGCTGAGAGAAACAGCAATAGGCTTTCCAGATGGGACTTAAGAGGAAAGCAGTGGCTCACACTGCTCACAAGATGCTCTCCCAGCAAGAACAGCAGCAGACAGAAGCAGCTGCTTCCCTGGAGAGCAGTGATGGAGGGGAGCAGGTCCCAAAAGGTTTCTCAGTCGAGCCTCCCTGTACAGCATGCACGGAAGGTGTGCAAGCATGTGCATGTGCTCACCTTTTGGTGAACCAGTGGCGGGATTTTGTGAATCCCACCACAGAGTATGCTGTTTTTTTTCTGAATGTTGCATCATTTACCTTTCATGCTAATTAGTCAAATGGGGAGCTGTGAAGGTTGCATTTGACACACAGGCTAAGCAAAACGTCATAACGAGCATCCTTAGAGGATCCTGGGTAAGTAATAGTCTCTCTTAACAAATCAGAGTCTGGAACCATGATTTCCTTAATAGTAAACACGTTGTGGCAATGTAACCCAGCACACCTATACATTACATTATATCTAACCTTTCTTCATGAACTTCAGAAGACTCATTGCAACTTCACAATAACCTTGTAAGTAAAATAATATAAAGTTATCTTGAACCTGAAGAATGACAGAACTGAATCCAAAATCTATAAATTAGGGTAGGTTAGCATTAGAGTACTTGCTTGAGCATCAAGTAACAAGTCTGTCTTCCCAGATCATGCAATGTTGATGTAATAGCAAGTCCAGCTAAAAGGCTGAACTGAGCCACATGTGGATTCTTTCTCCTCCATTATAGAGGAAAGGAGAGGTTGCATCTTGTGATTTTCCCAGCCCAGCTCTTAGTGAAGTGAGAGTAATCTTTCTATTCCTGAAAGGTGCAAGATGTTTTCTCTGATTTTAAACGCCAAGTCCTCAACTTATAACTGAGCAGTTTAACTTTAAGCTGATTCAAATTTATGACAACCTTGGAAAACATGCTTTATGGCTTATGAATAACTTTTCCTATTGTGAAACATCATGACAGTCTGTCCACAATCACCTGACTCCATTTTGGGTACTTGGCAACCGGTTTGCATTTATAACTGATTGCCAAGAAGTCATGGTTGCCCATGATCACCTGATAGCTATTTGCAATCTTCTTTGCCAGCTTCCCCAGAAAGTCAGTGGGGAAGCCAGAAGGGAAGGTTGCAGTCTGCTGCCACCTGCCAAGAAGATTCCCCTTTGCCTCTGGTGGATGGCTGAAAGAGCTGCCTGCTGAGTGGAGCTCAGGTTTTCTGCTGGGGTGCAGAAATGGTGCTCCGATCTGAAGGACTTTTAGCCTTTGGAGCAATGGTTCTAGGGAGACCAGAAAGCTAGTGAATACCTCTGTTCTGAAGGCTTCTAGCCTTTGCAGTTATCATATTTGCTAGCTTTCTGGCCTTCCAAAACTGATCTCTTGACAGTTTGGAAAGCCCCTTCTCCGAATCATGGAATTTGGAGAAGGAGCCTTTCAGTGATCATAAGAATTGCACCCACCTGTAGGGTGGTGCAAGGCAGCCTCAGTAAGAAGGCCACACTTTGCATTGGATTGGTGTTCCCACAGCTACAGAAAAAAGGAAAAGCTAAGTGGCCTCCTGGGTGTGGTGGGTCAAGGAGAGGGCCCTCTTTCCAGTACTCTGCCTAATGACCCTTTTGACCATTTTAGTGACTGCAGCTGAGAAAGCTGGGATTGCAGTCATTGAACAAAGTGGTCACGTGGGTGTCTCTCTCCGTAGCTTTGCTAAATGACTTAAATTCTGGTCTAAATTGTGATCATGAAGACTACTTGTATGATTGAAAAAGAAACTGTATAAGAGCAGAATGTCAAATAGCAGTTACTCTTCAGGTGAGTACAGCTGTTGGGGGTAATGTCTATATGTTTTTCATGCATTTGCCACTGCCTTCTGGAATGCTTTCTTTGTCATTTCCTAGCCTAGACTACACTTCTGCTGTTCTCTGGTGGTTTCCAGGCGTTGTGGCTCACCAGTGTTCAGTGGAGTGGCAGCTGATTCTGACTCTGAGGAGGCAGTTGGGGAGGAATCTGGGCCAAGTCTGGAAGCAAGGGGAGAAGAGCCTATGTTGGAGGCTGGGCTGTCTGCCAATTACCAGTCATCCTCCGCATCTGATAGCAGTGATGCTGAGGAATTAGAGTCACTCATTAGTGTTCGCATGTGCAGACAAATGAGGCAAGAAGGGGCGGGCGGAGAAAACAGGCCACAGGTGATTGGAGAATGGCCACTCCCCTAAGACATAAAGAGGGGTGAATGAGGAGTGGCATTTTGCAGAGAGCAACTTTTTAAATCCATTCTGGTTTGATTCGGCTCATGTTTTGGTTATTGGATATTTTTCTCTGTTTCTGCTTTTGCCTGGAGAACAGCATGTTTGTCAGTATCTGTGGACTTCTTATCTAGCTGGCAGCTTGCACAGGACTAGTTGAAGGTTGGACATTCACAGCTTTTGACAAAAAAGACTGCGTTAGTTCATAAAATAAAGGGAGTGTCTTTGAATGACCAGGGTCAGAACACCAGGTAGGTACTTACCCACCCAGCTTAAATTCCAAACATGGACAAAACCTTCTGATGAATTGATAAACTACAGGTAGTCCTTGACTTAGAACAGTTCATTTATTGACTGTTTGCTGTTATAACAGCACTGAAAAAAGTCACATGATCATTTTTCACTCTTACAACTTTTGCAGCAGCCTCATGGTTGTGTGATCAAAATAACCCTGCTTGGCAACTGACTCATATTTATGATACTTATAGTGTCCAGGGTTAATGTGATCACCTTTTGTGATATTCTGATAAGTAAAGTCAATGGGAAAGTCAGATTCACTTAACCACCATGTTAATAACTTAATAACTGCAGTGAATCACTTAAAAGGTTGTGGAAAGAAAGGTTATAAAAATGGGGCAAAACTCATTTAACAAATGTTTCACTTAGCAACAGAAATTTTGGGCTCAATTATCATAAGTTGAGGACTGCCTGTAGTTATTTATTCAGTCTAGTTAAAATAAATCTCTCCCCCCCCCCTCTCTCTCCCACTCCGTCCCTCCCTCTCCCTCCCTCCCTTTCTGGATG
>JANHFR010003662.1:99067-109417 GCA_032468015.1 Mimophis mahfalensis
TACCTTGGAAGGATGGAAGGCTGAGTCAACCTTGAGCCTGGTGAGATTCGAACATGCCTAATTATAGGCAGCTGGCTGCTAGGCTAAGTCCTTACAGCCTGCTCCACCAAAGTCTCTTCTTAAATCTTCACAAAAAAAAAAAAAGAAAGAAAGAAAGAAAGAAAAAGGAAAAAAAAACCCAACAACAACCAGACCCAGGAAACTACAAACCAATCAGCCTAAAATCAATACCTGGGAAGATACCAAAAAAGATAATAAAAAACCAGATCTGCCAACATCTAGAAATGAGTAAAGTAATAACTAGCAGCCAGCATGTGTTTGTTAAAAACAGAGCATGCCAAACCAATCTTATTTTATTCTTCAACATAGTGACTAAATTAGCAGATCAATGAAATACTGTGGACATAATATAGACTTCAGCAAGGCATTTAACAAAGTAGACCACAACCTACTTCTTGGTAAGCTAGAAAAAAGTGGGATAGATAGCATCACCACCAGATGGATTCATAACTGGTTGACAAACCATACTCAATGAGTAGTCCTTAATGGGTCTACATCTACATGGAGGGAAGTAAGGGGTTACCACAAGGTTCTGTCTTAGGCCCAGTAGTCTTCAACATCTTCGTACGTGACTTAGATGAGAGAATAGAAGGGAAACCTATCAAATTTGCAGAAGATGCTAAACTGGCAGGAATAGCTAACACTTAGAGGATAGGCTCAAGATCCAGATGGATCTTGACAGACTTGAACACTGGGGCCTATCTAACAAAATGAAATTCAATGTAGAGAAAAGTAAAGTCTTACATTTAGGCAAGAAAAGCCAAAACTATACACACAGACTGGATGAAACCAGGTTTAATAGCAGTAACTGTGAGAGGGATCTTGGAGTCTTAGTGGACAACCAGCTAAATATAAACCAGCAGTGTGCAGCGGCAGCCAAAAAAGCCAATGTAATCCTAAACTGCATTAACAGAGGGATACAATCAAGATCAAGTGAGGTACTAATACTACTCTATAAAGCCTTAGCAAGACCACACCTAGAATACTGCAACCAGTTTTGGTCACCACACTATAAAAAAAGACGTTGAGGCTCTAGCAAAAGTGCAGAGAAGAGAAACCAGGATGATTAGGGGACTGGAGATTAAAACATATGAAGAATGGTTACAGGAACTGGGCATGGCTAATCTAGTTAAGAGAAGGACCAGACATGAACAGTTTTCCAATATCTGAGGGGCTGCCACAGAGAGGAAGGGGTCAACCTATTTTCAATTCCAAGGCATTTGGAGGGCAGACAAGGAATAATGGGTGGAAACTGAACAAGGAGAGATTCAACCTAGAAATAAGGAGAAATTTTCTGACAGTGAGAACAATCAACCAATGGAATAACTTGCTTTTGGAAGTTCTGGGAGTTTCATCACTGGAGGCTTTCAAGAAGAGATGTCAGAAATGGTGTAGGGTCTCCTGCTTGGGCAGGGTGTGTGGACTAGATGACCTACAAGGTCCCTTCCAACTCTGTTAATCTGTCTAAAACACCTTGCAGTGGTCCAATGATACCTTGTCCATAGTTGGGAACCAGATAACTGACCTTCTGTCAAAGTATACTTTTATCAGAAACATTGAACAAGACAGCAATTTGCTGTCATCACTGCAAATGTTAGATTGAAGAACATATGTTCTCTTCATTTTAATTGCTACAAGTACCATGTTTCCCAAAAAATAAGATGCTGTTATATTTTTTTGCCACCAAAAAGGTCTTATTTTAGGGGGATGTCATCCACTGACTAACCTCACTTACCCCCAGCCTTCTTTTCGCTGCCAGAGGCCTTCAGGAACTTCTTCTTCTGCGGCCAACAAGGCTTTCCTGAAGGACTCTGCAGCCAATAACAGAGCTCCGGATCAATCTGGAGCTTTGTTATCAGCTACAGAGGCCTTCAGGAAAGCCTCGCCAGCTTTGCCAGCTGCAGAAGAAGTGGGCCAGCAAGGTAGGTGTCGGAATGTGCGAGGCCTGGCTACAACTGTCTAAAGGTAAGTAGTAGGGCAGCTTCACCCCCTCCCCACCCTATCTTAATTTTTACCAGTGCACTTGAGTGGGCAGGATCTTAATTAGGGCTTATGTTGGGGGCAGGGATTATATTGGGTGCATGTATAAAAATCAAGCTAGGACTTACTTTTAGGGTAGGTCATATTTTTGGGGAAACGTTAGGAATATAGCTACAAGTTTCAAAAGTGAGAGTGATTTGCAATACAATGATGCAATCCACAAAGCTTGTTAAGTAATTCTAATGGCTCATGTGGAGGTGTTACGACGGCGTGCCATGAATGACTCGAAGACGGGGTTTCTCGGATGGACACGAGGAGGAGGCTTGGGATGGCAGCCCCTTGCTGACTCACTTGCGTCCTTTTATTAGGCAAACTCAGGGGGCGTGAAGATGGGCGGGAGAAGCATACAGGAAACGTGATACATAAATGCAATAGCCATATGTGATCAGGTCTGGCGCATGCTGCCATCGTGCAGTTCGGCCTTCAGCCAATCCCTACAGACACAGATGACTGATAAGGCCTATGCACAAGGCGTGACCTTTAGTGCTCGGCAGCGTTCATGATAACTTAGCGAGCTTTCCGGCACAGCATGACCCCTTGAAACAGGATGTGTTGTGCCTACGTGACCAGAGCATAGTATTTTATGGCAACATGGAGGACTTCACAATACAAAATTGCTAAATTATATACAAGTTGCTAAGTTACCCTTTTTGAATAGGTATAATCATAGGTGTGGAAAGAAAAAAAAGTGGCCCACATCACTCTCTTCTCATCAAGGTTCTGCAATGCTACTACATAAATCTAGCTTCTTTTATAAACTAGGTTCAATCAATTGATTGTTTACATTCCTGGTGCACAGTTTGAGACTCCAAGGCTGCATGTGGCCCCTGAATCCCATGGAGCACCCTTTGAACATCTCCAAAATTTATAATTTTCATCTTATAGAAAGAGGGAATTATGCAGGATATGAGGATTAGTCATATCAATTGCACTATTTTCAATTAATTTTAGTCTACTTGTAAAAAAGATAAATTTAGATAGTCCTACCTCAATCTATATTTTGGTTTGTGGCCTAGCTTAGAACTCAAAGGCCAAAGGATATTATCAGTATATAAACCTGCACTGCTCTGCACCACATGATGATATTAATTTAAGCTGGCTGAAGAATTCTGGGAGTTGAGCTCCACATGCCTTAACCTTGCTAAGTTCATGAAGCTCTGCTCTAGGCTCTTGCAGTAGTCAATACACACACGATATGTCTTGAACAATTACAGTAGCTTGGTAATGCACATTCAAAATGCTACATATCTAGGTGTATTTATTTGAATTTGATTCTTGATGCTACCACACTGTGATCTTAGGGTCCTTTTTCAAAGCAAAGCCAAGGAAAAGTTTTTGGCACGAAGTGAGAATGCATTTCAGTATGTATGATGGATATTTGCTGCCAACAGAGGCTTGTTAACATTGTCAGACTGAAACATCACCGTGCCAATTCAGTGGCAAAATAAAATTAAGACACTTTATTAGACTGTGCAGAGCATACAAAAATGTTGATGTGAAAGTGAGGCTACTTGGCATTCCTTCTACAGTATTAAAATAGATAGCTGGTGAAGGGTAACGTATGAAATACACATGGAATGGATTTTTCTTTGCCAAGCATTACAATCAGTCATGCAATTTGTGAGGCTATAAGCTGTCATGATGCAATGTAATTTTAAAGTTAAATCTTTCTGCATTTGAAATAACTATTTTATATTGCATTGTTTTATTCCTTCTCCCTGTTCTAGCATACCGAATGAGGACCTGTATAACAACCAAATGCCCACTGCCAATGGACTGGTTCACCTTCTTAGAATACTTCCTGAACAAATAAAATGCCAGTGACCTTCTCCTTGAGCTTGCTCCTTTTTCCACCAATACTCACAAAGTACTATATTTATGTAATTTATCATTATGTATTTTCTTCAAAGTACATAGTACTTGAGAAAGAGTGCAGAGAAGAGCAACAAAGATGATCAGGGAACTGGATGCTAAAACATAAAGAATGTTTTCTGGAACTGGGTATTTCTAGTCTGATGAAAAGAAGGACTAGGGTTGACATGATAGCAGTGTTTCAATATCTCAGGGGCTGCCACAAAGTAGAGGGAGTCAAGCTACTCTCCAAAGCACCTGAGGGCAGGACAAAAAGCAATGGGTAGAAACTTAATTAAGGAGAGAAGCAACTTAGAACTAAGGAGATCTTTCCTGACAGAACAATTGATCAGTGGAACAACTTGCCTGCAAAAGTTGCAAATGCTCCAGAAGCTTCAAACACTGGAAGTTTTTAAGGAGAGATTGGATAACCTTTTGTCTGAAGTGCTATAGGGTTTCCTGCTTAAGCACAGGGTTGGACTAGAAGACCTCCAAGTTTCCTTCCAACTATGTTATTCTAACAGTTGTAAAGGTTGTAAATACTAGACCTCCACAGATCTTTGCCATGTTAGATCTGGTTCTATCACCCTACTGCCCATATGTTACTGGTCATCAGCTGTCAGCTATATCTATCATGTTGACTCAGAGACTTCATGTCCACTGCCTTTCTCAGCTCCTGCAACTTTTACAGGATTGTTTTCTTAGGAGTTGTGGTGGCACAGTGGTTAGAATGCAGTATAAAGGCTACTTCTGCTGATTGTAGGCTGCCAGCAGTTCATCAGTTCGAGACTCACCAGCTCAAGTTTGACTCAGCCTTCCATCTTTCCAGGATTGGTAAAATGAGGATCCAGATTGTTGGGGGCAATATGCTGACTCTGTAAAACCACTTAGAGAGGGTGGTAAAGCACTGTGAAATGGTATATAAGTCTAAGTGCTATTGCTATTGCTATCTGCAAAGATGCTCCAAAGATGCATCTTTGCATCTAAGGAAAGGGTCTACTGGCTATTGACGGACTTTCTGTATTCTTTCTCTCAAGCAAATATTTATCATTCATTTCTTTCATTAATGTAGGTACTACTTGACTAACTCTGGGTCACAATGTAACAAACAGGAAAAAATTACAAGGTTTGCAAGGATCTTGTTCACCTCCAACTCTCATCAACTTTATTCTTTCCAATTCAACTGTTTATTTGACATCTAGCAAAATCAGCAACATTCTGATTTTTATAACAATCCCCAGCCAAGGTCTTACAATTGAACTGTTAGCTTGTAGTATACTTAGATTTAACCCATATTCCAAGAAACCACCAGCAACCAAAAACGTTCATGTTGTATTCCTAATGAGGATACACTCACTGCTTCATGCCATCTGAATTAGATTAATTTTAACCAGGGTAGGAATAAACAGGTTTTCCTGTTCTTTTTGTTTATCCTAAAATGGGATTATTTTATTCTGCATTCCACTCTTCTTGAATTACTGTATAGTGTAGTGCTGTGATATCAATTGAATGCAATAAGAGGCTTAGTCTGCCTAGATACACTTTCTTCCTTATATGCCCATCAATTTAAAATATTTTTTGAGGAAAAAACCCACATTTACAAGAAAAATATGGATAAAGTGAAAAGGGATTTGCTATGCTACTTCTGACTACAAAATAAGGGAGATTCACCCATGAAGGAATGCAAAACAGTTGTTGAGGCCTGAAGCTGAAAGAGTGAAGAATTTGTCTGCTTGGTTGATACTTAAGTTTCTTTCTCTGTCAACTGACTAAATAGGAAAACAAAGAAATGAACAAACAAAACTGGTATCCACATGTTCCTCACCATTAAAATCAGATTTTGGTTTCTGTCTTCCCCTCCCCCCTCTCACACACAATGGGAACAGCATGTAGGATGTGAACTGCTAGCAGAGTCCATGAATTTTGGTGGCTTCCAGTGATTTTAACTGGTGAAGAAGGAAAGGTCCAGCTTCATACCTAAACTAAAAGACTGGCTGGAACATTGAAGGGAGCATGGAGTTGGATAACCTATTTTCCTTGGACAGAAATTCTAGGAGCTGAACTAAAAAAAGTGTTGGAGGAAGTAATCCTTGAACAATGTTTGCAAGTCCTTCAAAGTTCATCCAGGTTTTGATTCAGGAAAATCATCCTGACTCAGAACAATAGGTGAAATCTAGCACTGCTTCAAAGATGAAGAGTGTTGCAGGCAGGTTTTTGAACCTGGCATTTTTCCTAGATCCAGGAATGGAACTCCTACAAAAGAAGCCCCCACAAAACTGCATTGTATTGCAGTCCCAGAAAAAGAGGAAATTAAAGGGACCCCAAAGGGGAGTAGCAAGGAAAGGAAGAAAAGAACATTATATTATAATTTGGTTAGCCAGGACACTTGGCTATCTCCAAGCCCTCTACTTTAGCTCTTCATCAAAATTCCCAAAACAAAAAGGGAATGATGCCCACAGGAGCCAGTGAAAAAAACACAAATGCTTGTTGGACATTGACAGTGAAAGAATATTAAGTCACATCTAGAAAAAATGTGCTTGTAATATCAATTCAGAGGTTATCAGTAGTGTTCAGACGGAAGTTCTAGTGGCTGAATGCTGGGTTTAGATCTCACAAAAAAAGCAGGAAATGACTGTTGGGTATTGTAGAAGAATTGCTTTTTAAGAAATTATTGGAACTAACATCCCAATTTATGAGCAAATGATTTCTCGAAATCCTGTACTGCAAGACAAGCAGGGAGAAACACTAACTTAGGTAACCAGAAGGAAATAAGGCAAGGTGAAACAAGAAAGGTGGGAGGAACATTCACAAACAAATACAGAAGTCAAAATCTGCTTTGACATCCAGGGTCTACAGTTGTTGCATTTCTTTGTTTTTTTTTCTCTGTGTGTTTGACAAACAATTGTACGCTTGCTAATTCTTCTGATTTGTTTGCAATCAGTTGGCTCTTTTTTCTATAGTGTTGTATGTCCTTCCCTTGGTAGCAACTTTTTTTTTGAAAGATACAAGATTGGATGCATACTACCATCAAACTTTTGCATTAACACTGCTTTCAACATCATATCGGAGGCATCAGTGTGTAAAGCAAATGGAAGGCTAAAGTATAGTGTCAAGATTGAGAGAAATCATTATGCTTTTATATTCTGTTTTGGCCAGATTCCACCAGTTTTACATTTCTGTTCCAAAGCCAAGGACACTGGAAAACTGGAACATGGCCAGAGGAGAACAAGTAAAATGATAAGGGGCCTGGAAGGAAAAACGTAAGAGTATGTTTCATCTGGAAAGGAGAAAATTATAGGGAGACTTGATAAATGCTACCTTTAAGTTTTGGAAAGGGTGTCTTGTAGAAGACAGGACAGAATTGTTTATAGTTGTTTCAGGTGGAAAATAATTAGTGGGTTTAGAACGTAAGCAAAGATATTTTGGTTGAATAGCTGGAAAAAAATGCTAACAGAGTTTAGTAACGAAGAGACTGTTTTGAGATGTAATTGTCTTTTCTTTGCTGAATGCATTTAAGTAGAAGTTGGATGACTGTCTGTTGGAGGGGAAGTTGTTCCAGAGTTGGGGATAATGGCACAGAAGGACTTCCTGATTCTGCCAGTCAGAATTCTTTAATTAATGGGATCTGCAACATACCTTGCTGCCTGCTGGATGGGACAGGTTAATATCATTGAGATGAGATGATTTCTTAAGAAACCTGGTCCCCTGCCCTGAAGGACTTTAAAGGTGATAACCAATACTTTGAATTGGACCTGAAAGCAGTTCATGTAGCAGAGGAGTTACTTGTGCAACCTTAGGGATATAGAACTAGATGAAGCTTCCACAAACTCTTCAATGGTAGTCCCATGTACAACACATTGTAGTAGTCCATACAGGGAATGAGCACAGCATGAGTGACCAAAAGAGAACTTTTTTTAAAAAAATTTTTTTTTCTGAAAAATAATTTTTATTATTTACACATTAAAAAAAGGGACAGACAAAACAAACAAACCATAAAAATACAAAGACAAAACTGGAGAACATAAACTGTTTTCCAAATCCTACTTCGATATATCATCCCAGCACCAACTTATTAATTCTAACATCTAATATTCCAATATCCCAAACAGTTATACCATGTAACTTATATACACTGTAATTATATATTTTAATACAAAGCACATTTTAAGTTTCTTGTCTTGTTTCTTACAATTAGCTATTTTGTACTACTAGCCTAGATTCTACTATTCTTTTCTGAATCCAGTTATAACAAGTTTCCCAATAAAGATAGTAAATCGAATCTTGTTTATTTTTTAATATATATGTCAATTTGTCTGCTTCAGCGCAGCTCAAAATTTTGGCTATGACGAGTTGGTCTGATGGTACATCCACCTCTTTCCACTTCTGAGCCACCACCAGTCTAGCCGCTGTTGTTATATGCATGAACAAATACCATTCTAAAAGAGAACTTCTTAATCCAGGAAAGGAAATAACCGATGCAGTACAGAAAGTTGAGCAAAGCCCCTCCTAGTTAGAAGCAGGAATTGTGAGTCTAGGAGAACCTTTAGATTACCAGGAAGACCTCTAGAATGCCAGGTCTAGCTGGGATAGTGTAACCCCACACAAGACCAAAGATCGCAATCACCAGCTACAGAGGAGCCTGCTACATACAACCACTCCCTCTTACCTCAGTTTGTTGAAGCCTGTTTTCCATATTCGTTTTAATGGTAACCTTAGAGTATGTGCATTTGAAAGTTTTTGTCAGGAATTCATATTAAGGATCAAGCAACTAAGGCTAATAAAAGAAGAAGACTCTCACATAAGTGAAAAATACTTATATCCTGCCTTTATTGTTTTTTTAATAAACAACTTAGATCAGTAAATATATTCAATATTCCTTCCAATATTTTAAGTCCTGTGAGGTGAGTTGGGCTGAGAGAAAGTAACTTGTCCAAAATCACCCAACCACCTTCATGTCTAAGTTGGGGCTAGAAGTCTCCCTGGTGCCTTAACCACTAAACCAAACTAGCTGTAAAACCAAAGCTGTGATGAATAAACTTTAGAACATCAGAATCACAGAACTGAAGATGTACCCAATCTAGAACATCTTATTCTGCATCTTATATTTGGATTGCAGAACCAATAAAATAGGTTATAATGGCTCAATGTGAGAAAGAATGATAAATATATCTGGCTTCCCTTCTACATTGTAGACAAAACTTTCAGAAAATAATTTTGTTCCTACCTCATTCTAAGTGAAAAGTTTTCCTTCTTGTATATTTTGGACTGTCACTGGTAATAATACAAGAACCTTACTAATAAAAATGGCATTTTTTTGGGTATCTTTCAATATGAACACAGCATAGTCTAAGCAGGGAGAGGTCCAGGATCAGGTGGAAATTTAACATCTATTTTTGCAATGGAAAATTGTTTGCTTAGTCTGAGGTAATTCTTATAGTGAGATAGCACATGATTGTATTTTCCTTTCTTCTCTTCAAAATGTGTTAGCAGATACAGTATGTTTAATATGCAATATATAGTCAAAAACTGACTTCACTAGCAAGAATGAGATGCAGCCAATGTTTGGGTGGACTTGGCGATGATCCACAGATAGCAGCTGTTATGAGAATGATTCAGTCTGTCTAGTGATTATTATGAATTTGAGTAGGAAGATCCAGCTATGATTGAGTCTTCTTTATCATTGCTTAATTTGTTACTATTGGCTTTGGGGCTTAGGAAAAACAGAGACCAAGACAGGACCCTCAAAACTTCACACAGATCCAATGACAATACCTTTGGGGGCATTCACTGAATCTGCAGCCCCTTCTAATTTATTTATTTTAATTTCTATATTAAAATACAATTCTTACAAGCTTCTCCACAAGATAGCTTGCCTACTTTACCCAGTTTCTGGAGGGAGTAACATGAGATAGCTCTGAACTCTGGATTATATTATAGCAAAAAACCCAAAAAGGGCTGGAAAGAAGGTCAACCACAAGAAACAAGTGGGAGGTTAAAATGGCTACAGTATAAATATATGGAATATGACTAGGGTCTTCCAGTCACTACTGGTTCCCATCTGAGTGGTAAGTTGTTTACTCTAGAAATATTAGAAGATCATGCTCTCTTAATGTTAAGTCTTTCCATTCATACCTTTTCCGTATTTTGGAGATATCCCAAGTGGTTGTCTGATGATTTTGAAAATAAAATAAAGGGACGGGGTGGGTATTGCTATATTGAACAGAGGCTTTTCTAAAGTTGTTATAAAAAATGAGTTGACGGTATTTCAGTCTGGGAGATGGATGCAATTTTTGCTTTAAAAAAATATCTCCTTTGGTCTCCCACCTTCCTATAAACTTCTGTTCCTTTTTTTTTCTTTTTTTTTTATTGAAAAGTTTTACAAATACATTTTTTTAAAAA
>JANHFR010003662.1:137417-160230 GCA_032468015.1 Mimophis mahfalensis
CCCAGCATTAGGCTCTTCTCCAGGGAGTCCTTTCTTCTCATTTGGTGGCCAAAGTATTTAAGTTTCATCTTCAAGATCTTCCTGAAGATCCTGAAGATCTTGATCCTATCCCTCTCTTAATACAGCCTAGAATTGTATTGGCTTTTTTTTGGGCAACTTCAGCACACTGCTGGCTCATATTTAAATGATTGTCCACTAGTACTCCAAGATCCTTCTCACAGTTACTAGTATTGAGCAAGATGCCACATATACTGTATCTGTGCATGTTAGGCTCTATGTCTAAGAATTTGTGCAATATTTGGAAAAGGACCTTTTCTTCTCCTTCAACATTTAGAGATCCTTTCATATGCATAATATAAAAGATAATGCCTTGGGCATATTAGTAAAAGTGACTCCTAAATTGAACTCTAACCCTCACCTCACGTTCATTAATATGTTTAGAAATTAATATATTTCACAATATTGAAAGAAGTAGCAGGAATACACTTCTCACAGAAAAAGGAATTGATATTCTCAAATATATAGCAAAGCTGGATAGCCTGGTGCTCTCCAGATCTGTGTGACTAGAGGACTTAGTATGCTTTGCCAGAAACTTAATTGGAATCCAGGTGATATTGTAGAATTAACTTTATGGTTGAGAGAAGAAATGAAATGAACTTTTTTATCACAACATTAATAAAAGTTGTCCACCATTACTCTAACTCTAACAACGTTTTGTTTTTGTTGTTATTATGAGCCACTTGGAGTTCAGTATAAGATAGATAGCTATATAAATGTTTTAAACAAACAAACAAAAACAAATTAGTGCAAAATAGCCGGGTAATGAGATAGAACAAACAATTTCTTGGAGAATGGGTCCACTGGAATAGTTAATCATTCTATAGATCAGTATTAATGTTCAGTTCACTTTCTTTGTATCATTGTTCAGTAGCTATTTACCTTTTTGGGGGGGTGCAGTCTTAATAATGATATTCAAGGTCTTTCAATGGGGGGAATGGATCAAATTAGGTTAGTAATAAAAAATGCAGATTTTACCTATTATAGTAAAGACAGCTGGATGTGGATAAACAGCTGCATGATAATTATACTGAAAAAAAAAAAGAATAACCCTAATGGAAGAAGATTTAGAAAAAGGTTTGGTTATGAATAGAGATTGAAGTTTCTGGAAGAATATGTTGTAGTGTCAACAGGTGGAAACACACCCTCCCTCTTTCTTTTGTATTATTCAATAATTAATCAACATTTACAGTGAAGCTCTCAAAAGTATTTTACAAAATCTAATTAATAGCTCTCAGAGCTCTGCTTGGAAGCCCACTTTATTTAATCTATTGGGTTTACTGAAGTAGGCTTTAAGTAAACTCTTAAAAAAAAAAAAGACAACCAAAGCACTGTGATTTCAAACTCTTTAGGAAAGGAAGTGGAATATTCAAAATGAGTGAACTGACCCAGGCCATAAAGTAGAAGCAAAAATGCCAGGATAGGCAAATGGCTAATTTACCAGCAGGCACGAGAAAAGGTATCCTTAATGATCGAAGTTTCTGGAATGCCATCCAGCTACATTATTTGTTTCCCAATTTACTGATTTTATAAAATTCTACAATCTATTTGCAAATATACTTTGTTTGCATTTTATTTTATTTTTCTTTGTTTTCATCTTAATGGAATAGCAGCTTCTGATTACTTCAGTTCTATTAGAGCCCCCAAGAAATGTTAGGGTTAGGGTTAGGGTTAGGGTTAGGGTTAGGGTTAGGGTTAGGGTTAGGGTTAGGGTTGGAAGGGATGTAGCACTTGTTATGCTGATGACACAGATTGTACGTGATTTGTTCTGCAATAACTTCCTTTGATCTATGACAATAAAATTGAAGGAAGAAATATTTCAGCATTGCTACCTGAGGTTGAGTCATATTCCTAAAATATGGAATTTGCCATCTTATGAATAATTTTGCTTTATTCTCCTTGGAATACAACAAAGCAGTCCTATTCAACTGGATATAAAGTCACTCATCTGATTTTAAGGAATGGATCCAGGAAATTATGCTATAAAAAAAATGACTCATTGCTATAAGATCAAAGTCATTGATAACCTCAACAACTGAATTATTTTTATGTAAATATTTGCTATAATTTTATGGATTTTTTGTTTTTTTGTTTTTTGTTTCATTTAACTTCATTTAGCTTTTAGTGATTTATTTGTATTCCATTTTTTATTATTTTTATAAATAGTTTAAGGAAACAAACATACCTCACCTTCTACCTTATATTTTCCCCACAACAACCCTGAAAGGTGAGAGAGTGTCAGGTCCAAATTCACCCAGCTGTCTTTCATGGTTAAAGTGGGACTTGAACTCATGGTTTCCTGCTTTACTAGACTGCTGCCTTAACCACCAGACCAAACTGACCAGTTTAACAATTAAGTGTATTTTTTTTTAACTTTTGTATTTCACTATTGCTTTAAAAAACAGAGAGATTCTTTATGCACATGAAAGCCCAGTGGAGTGTAATGAATATTTATAATTTTAGATCTTAAAAAGATACTAAACCTTATTTTTATTTTGAATATGATTTATATGGGCTTTCATGTGCATAAAGAATCTCTCTGTTTTTGAATATGATTTGTATAATGATATATATGCTTCCTATTCAGAAAAGTCAACTCCAGCTTGTTGATCATATATTCAGGATGTCCATAAATGTTATTACTCAATTTCACTCTTTTGCTAACAAGAATACAGTAGGAAAGAGGAAAAGAAAGAGGGATAAATCTCAAGGGAAAAGTGTATATTAAAATTCAAAATGGAGTTGGAAGGAAAGACATCATAAAAATTATACTTAAAAGAAGCTGAAAAAAAGAAAGAGGTTAAAAGAAGGAAGCTGCTCTTAAACAAAATAATTGCTCTGTCCTTCTAACACAGTGGTTCGCAACCTTCCTAATGCCGCGACCCTTTAACACAGTTCCTCATGTTGTGGTGACCCCCAACCATAAAATTATTTTCACATACACCTGTATTTGTATTGAAATATGAGTTTTCCAATGGTCTTAGGTGACCCCTGTGAAAGGGTCGTTCGACCCCCAAAGGGCTCCCGACCCATAGGCTGAGAACCACTGTTCTAACACCTGAGAGTTTAATGTAATATATGATTGGTAATTATTTCATATCTCCAGTGGGCTTTATATTAAAGAAAAAAAACATGTCAGGTTAAGGTCTAACTATACACATCTTCTTAGAATCCCCTTTGTGCAGAGAAATCACACAGTGGCCAGTATATTTCCTGGCATGATTATGAACAGGATAGTCTTTTGTTCCTCCTTGCTTCCATCTATGGAGTAGGTTAAGTGCATACAAAGAAAAAGTCATGAGACAAAGTTCATTATAGAACAGGAAAAAGTTTACTTACTAAGAATACTCTGAGTAAAATAAGGAAACCATGCACAATTAGCAATTATGCCATGGAGGTGCTCTGTTGGTCAATAGGTATCTCCATTCTCAGACATGTCAACTAGCAACTATAGTTGCTGCAACACCATCTTGAAGCAGATGGTGTTGCAGCAACAATAGAGAAAATGCAAGAAAAAAATGCCTACAGTCAGTGGTATGGGCATGTCCTATGATCAGCACGTTATATGTGGGGGTGCTGAGAAGTTTCTGGCTTTGCCCCCTTCCATTTGAAATAGAAAAATGACTGTGGGGGCATATGACAGCCTAATATCATAGTATGTACAGTAACTATGCAGATATCAAGTCTTTGTGATTCTTAAAACTGTTTTTTCTTTTAGTGACAAGCTGTGATGGCAGAGGCACAAGCAAGTTTCACATTGTTGGAGTTATGGGCTGTCATGAAGTTTTTGTTTCTCCGGGGAAAGTCAGCAAAGGATATTCACACTGAGATGTCACAAACACTGAGGGAGAAGTGTCCTTCCTACAGCTCTGTCAAAACCTGGATATCTTGTTTCAAGACTGGGCATTTCACCATTGAAGATGAGCCCCGCAGTGGGCGCTCCCCAACCTCAACTGACCCGGCAACCTGTGATGCTCTCCATGAGATGATTATTGAGGACCAGTGAATATCCTCAAAAAAGATAGCCTAGATACTTGACATCTCATGGGAGTATGTTGGGTTTGTTATTAACACTATCCTAGACATGCACAAGCTTTCAGCAAAGTGGGTGCTGAAATGTTTGAACAATGATCAGAAGAAGGAATGAGTAGAAACATCAAAAGCCATTTTGGCCCATTTTGAAGCTGCACAGATTTGATTTGATTGGATTGGATTTGTATGCTGCCCATCTCCAGAAGGACTCTGGGTGGCTCACAATTAAAAGACACAAAATACAAAAATTAAAACAGTATTAAACAAGACATCCAATAAATCATTAACTAACCTAACAATTAAAATTTTAAATTTACAAAGTTCATTAAAATTAATAATAAACAGGACTTTTTTGGCTAGGTTAATGACTGAGGATGAAACCTGTCTCCACATCCATCTATGATCCTGAAACCAAGGAACAACCAAAGGAATAGCACCACAGTGGGTTCCCATGGCTGAAGAAGTTCCAAACCCAGAAATTGGCCAAAAAGGTCATGAAGTCCATTTTCTGGGACAAAGATGGTATTCTGCTGGTGGAATACCTACCTCAGGGCTCTAGTATCACCGGACAGTATCATGCTAACTTCCTGGACCAGATGAAGGAGGCAATTAAGACAAAATGCTGTGGAAAGTTGATCAAAGGGATTCTTTTTTTGCAGGACAATGCACCTGTACACACATCCAATGTTGTGGTTGCCAAATTGAATACCCTGGGTTTCCAACTGGTCCATCATCCTCCCTACTCACCTGATCTGGCCCCTTCAGACTATTATCTGTTCCCAAATTTGAAGAAACACCCGAAGGGGCAATGTTTTGAGGACATTTCTGATGTCAAAGATGCTGCCCAGAGCTGGTTTGCGGCCCAGCCAAAGGACTTTTTTTGTGAACCGTCTAGAAAAGCTGTAACAATGCATCAGTCTCACGGGGAATATGTTGAATAAATGTGGTATTTCATAACTCTGGCTCTCTTCTTTCTGGGCAAAGTCAGGAACTTCTCAGCACCCCTTCGTATTGTTCCCTGCACTAATTATTATTTTAACACCAATGGCAAACATTTTCATGGAAGACCAAAGCAAAGATGGCAGGACACAGCCAGTGTGCACATGAAGATCTCACAGTTGGACCTGTTTGAAGCTTTTGATCACATGAAATGGTGTTTGTTGGCTTGAAAAGCAGACTCTTTCTTTTGAGAAAATGCAGGGAAAAAGAAAATAGTGATTAGCAAGCTTTGGTGTCCCAAACCAATTTATGCATGCTAAGTTTTAAATTTCAATATTGTCATAATATAATATAATATAATATAATATAATATAATATAATATAATATTATAATAATATAATATAATATAATATAGTCCAATACCAATTTATGTATACTTTTATCCACATTAAAGAGAACAGTTGAGAGGAGTCAGAAAAGGGGTAAGAAAGATATAGCATTCTGTCTATGGTCATTCGTTCTGGTTTTGAATTGACAATTTTCATGTGTGAACTCAGCATGTGTGTGCTACCATAGGACTACTGTGTGGTATGTCTGCATTCATGAGATAACTGTGAAAGAGATCTGGGAATCTCTCCCAAATCCTTTTTATCTGTTGAACTCTTGACTTGAGCCAGGTGGATGTCTCCAGGGCTTCTGTCTGAGTTTGCCATGTGTGTATTGTGTCTAAATTAGAATTTTGCCTATGAACATTTTGTTATCAGGAACTTGTATGGGACTTGTGACTAATTAGCCAAGTTAGCCTGCTCCCATCGTTCAATTTTGGAAAGCTAGAATATTGGGCTGGCTGGCTGATGCAACAACAAAATAGTGAAAGTTTTAAATATATGAAAGATATTTGTCTGGTACAATAGAGGCAGTTGTAGCTTGTAATAAAAAGTCTTAAATCAGGTGAAAAATTTTCTAAAAAGAAATGGAAGTTTTATGTGCTAATGTGATTGTATTGGCCACTAATATATTTAGAGGGATGAACATTCTGATGATTATTATTGATGAATCAAAACCAAACAAAATGTAGAACCAGATTGTATAGTTCAGTAATGATGGGACAATGGTTGAGATTCCCATTAGACTAATTTGTCATATTAAATTAAAAGGGTCACTGCTAACAGGATGTAGTTTGGATCCAATTCAATGTAATTCAGCATCACAAAACAGCACACTTTCCATAAGTAAATCTGAGGAAAAAATAACTGTAAGAGTAGCTTTTCCCTCCAGTTCAGATCAAAAGCTCATACATATTTTGCATTTCAGAATGAAACCATTATGGCTTGCCCTTTAGAAATAATATCCACAGGCAAATGAATCTCAAAGTGCTCAGTTGAAATCAATTTCAATGCATCTTTTTAAATACTCTTCCCCAATATAAATTGGATTTGAACTTGTTAATTTTTAAAAGCCATTTTGCTTTACTGTATTACCTCAAGCTTGAAATACCCATTTCTTTATCTCTCTCTTCAAAAACCCTTACTAAAACTAAGGTGTTGCTATCATGTGAATATATGTATTTTTAAGCAATGAAAAGCCATATATTTATTCAGCCGAAATTCTTATGCATTAATGGTTGAAATATCTGAAAATATATTTTTTTTTGGCTGAAGTTATTCTTCACATTATTAACCATGCATGTTTATTTTGATTTAACCAGCAGCATTATCTATTTGCTGCCATTATATGCAACAGAAACACTTTTCTATAATTGCTTGGCATTAAAGCAACTCATCCTGTTCATGGGTTTGAACAAAATCATGCCTTCTGAAGATGGCAGGGATATCTTTATTTGCACAGTATTTACAAAATAGGATGCTGAAGTTCATTTGCCAGAGAAAAAGGAAAGAGCTGTACCTCTTATTCATTAATGGATTGGATATTATCCACATTAATTGGATCCTTCTGTGCAGCATCTGTGTTTAAGCATTGTCATCTGGAAAGATTTACTGAAAGAGGAGTAGATGTGAATAAAGGAATCATCTAATTGTTTCTTAACCTTAAGATATGTAGAAAAACAAGGGTCTAATCATTCCGATGGGTCTTGCAGGTTTGCCCTGTAATTTCTGCGCATTGGACTAAATCTATATCCAAACTCCAAGATGAGTAGGGAACAGAATTTCATTTATTCTGGATAGAATGGAAGTTTGTTCTATTTTAGTCCTCCACAAACTCCTATCCCCACCTTTGGCTTTGAGACCTCACTGTATTGCAAGTGTCAGTGGTTAGCAGAACTACCATAAAAGCAGAAAAAAAATCACATCTTTTTTGTAAAACAACTGTTTTGGGATTGGACTATCTTCAGTTATTCAAATAACAGCATTTTAGCAGAGGTGGTGAGACCTTGGGACAGACAATTTTTGGTATATTATTTGCTCCATGTCATTACTTTCTACTTTCACAAGAGAATAAATTGCAACTCTCTAAGGCAGTGGGAGAATTATTCTCAACCACCACCTTTTACTGTAACTCATATATCTGAAAATTTGCTATTAACACGCCTCATGATAAAAACCATTTTTATTGCACAGTTCATGACATTCTATCTTGAATTAGATATTTTTAAAAAGTAGATGAAAAACCTTTGTGCAATTCTGATGATATCTAGAATTCAAACCTCTCCCATCTACTAATCTACTTAGGAAAAATAAAAAAAGCTCTTAAAATCAATTGTGAAGGAATGCAATTCAAAAATCTTTAGAGCAGATACACATCCTACCGTAATAGCCTAATCCTTTTTGCAAATGTTGTCCTGTACCAATAAACTTTCTAAAGAATCTCAATGTCATGTCTTGTGCCACTAAAATACCACAGAATGGGTGGGTTTTCTTTTTCTTTTTTTGCAGAATATTGAAAAAAAGAGTTTCAGCCTCATGACTCTCATCTGTTTGGAGAATAAGCTAAACAAACAACCATAAATAAATTTCCTGCAAGATTTTTATCTCAGCCATAAAACAGTTTCCATAGAGGGTAAATTTTTTTCTTTCTTTGCATGAATCCTGCGTCACGATGATTTTTTTCTAGCTTGATTCTCTTGTTGTTATGTTCTGAGGTAAATTGTTCATGACAAAAGCTCCTAATGAAAATAAGCACGTGAGGCAAGGTCTAATATAAATAAGATTGTCTTCACTGATGAGAAGAAATAAAGAAACTTTATACAGACCTATCTAGTCTTTATACAGACTGACTACTTTTGTATTATTTACATATGCACAGACATCTAGCCCCATTTCTATTCCTTTCAAAGGCATAGGAGAGAAGAAGAAAAAAACTTAGGTAGAAATTCACCTCAGGAACAGGAGACTCCTCCCCTTCTTGTATGAGGAGTTTCCCACCATTTTTTTATTGTAAGCCAGGGCCAGCATATATTTAACATTCTATCCCTTTTAACATACTTCACACATATCACATGCATGCACATAAAAGCGTTGGAACTTCAGTCCCTCAACTGGACCCACTGTTCTGTCCCCCTTGGTCCATCTTAAAGTTCACAAGCTAAAACTGATAGTCTTTAAAACTATCACAAGCAGTTCAGAAACAAGCCAAGGTATTTGATTAATGGGGTCCAGGAAGGGAGCCAACAGAACTAATTACAGATATCAGAGTTACTAACCAGAGTTCAGGAATTGTCCGAAAAGCAGTGAGACTCACACACCAAAATGCAAACATTGTTTCCTGCAAAGGAAACTACCTGCAGCAACACCCCTTATAATTCCCCCACAGTGTGGCCCAATCAGTGATCAGCTGAAGCCCGGCCTTTCCCCCTTTGATGTTGCTGCTCCCTTCTGAGCCTGCACCTTTCTCTGGTGTCCAGCAAGGTCTCCTCCCCATTGCTGTCAGGCCTCACCATCTCTCTCTGACTCGGAGACTGCTCGGCCTCTAGGGGCATGCTGACAGCAGCTGGCTCCTGCTGGCCCCCTGGGGGGGGGGTGTTCCACCTCTGACACACTACCAGCTACCGGCTCCAGATCGTCATCCGAATCAGACTCATTTGGCAAAGCAGCAGAAGGAGAGGGGACCACAACACCCACACTTTAACTTAGTTTACATTCCCTGCAGAAGCCCCACTGGAGACTTAACAGGAGTCGAAGTGCACAACATCTGAATGGTATAAGATAGGGGAAAACCTCTCCAGTTTTTGCCCAAGCGTACTTATATTAACAATAATTGTTGGGTGTTTTTATTTTTTATTTTTTTGGTAAAGTTGTTCCATTGGGTCGGGAAACAACTTGAAACTACAGGACTGGATTCATATTGCTATTGCTACATTGTTGGGCTAATCACAATGGCTGAAAATTAATTCCAAACAGCCTCTTCAGATGAGAAGAATTAAACTCCTCGACCCCATCCTTGTATGGCACTGAGCATTAGCTACTTTGCATCACCATCTCACTCTGGATCCAGTACCAATAAAAGGTTAACAACCCCTCCTCCTGGGCTTTTTGAAATATGCACTTTAACTTCATTTTGAACTAAAATTCCATGGGGAAAAATAGAAAAGAAGAAAGAGTCTTTAAATTAAAACATCAATATGTTATACCATTATGGAGAAATTACGGTATATATACATAAAAAAACCCCAGGAAAATACACTATCATTTCTGGTAGTATCTCTGATGACCTCAGTGTTCAGATATAGACAATGAGCATAGTACAAATAATCAGCTCTGCAGCCATGGCTGACCTTATCAAATGCCAATATAAAAATAGAATTGCATCTTGTTTCAATTATGCACTATACTAGAATGTACAAGAATGCTCCTGCTTCCTCTTGTTATTTATAAATTTCTATTTCATTGCAAGCCGTAATGCACTCCAGGCTGAACATTTCTAAGGAATGATTGTAATTCACTGATGGTTAATCACTTGGCCTTTGGCCTTGTGGCTTATAATTCCATTTGACATGTCCTATAATTACTACTTGGAGAGTTTTATTACTTAATTATCCTATCAGCGACTGCAATTTAACATGCCATCAATCTCCTCCAACCAGCTCTTTCAGCCCACAAACAAATCCTTACTCTCAATTAAGGCTTCTCCACAACTTTACACATCAAAATGTGCCATAAAGCTTTGTTTTGATTTGGACATTTCCTTTAAGAATTACTTTTATTTAAATTCTTTTCCACTCATTTTTGTTGCAGTTCTTCGATTTATTTCTAAAACATGGTTACAAGTGCTTCAAAGTTACAGTATATGAAGTGGCTACCTGTCCTCCTTTTATATGTGCCTCCTTCAAAACAAATTAAGGACCCATCAGACAAGATGTTGGCTTGTTTGAACAACTGCTGATTACTTCACTGACTGCTTACAGAAGATGAACTAACCCACTGAATCAATAGCTGGTCCTGGAGAACCAGTAAACATTTTCAGGCATGATATCAAAACAGGAATAGTATATTTATTGTCTTCTTGAAAGACAGTGGTCAAGATGCTGTCAAAGAGTTTCTTTGTCATGCTTTCCTGTTTCCCTAGGCCAAGTTCATGTTTTCCCAATTGTTGCCATTTTTTTTTTTCATGGCCATGTCTGTATCCTTTTACAGAGAAAGTAGTTTTATTTAACTCTTGGAAGTATCATGAAAGGCCAAGCTGATGATCTTCTTGGCTGCTATTTCACAGTCTTTCTTTTTTAGGAATGCATTCCCTTCAAATGCCATGTGAATTTAAGAATATGTTACTTTTTTCCTATTCTGTTCTCTTCTCTCTCTTTTTGTCATTGCACCTGTAAATGTTATTCACTGTAACTTTGTATAATTTTTGCCTTTCAGACTTATAATAAAAATCGTAAGTCCTTGACTTATGATTACAACTGAGCCCAAAATTTATGTTGCTAAGTGAGACATCTGTTAAGTGAATTTTGTCCCATTTTACTACCGTTCTTGCCACAGTTGTTAAGTGACTCACTGCAGTTGTTAAATTAGTGGCATGGTTGTTAAGTGAATCTAGCTTCCTCATTGATTTGTTTGTTAGAAAGTCACAAAAGGGGATCATGGACACTGTGACCATCATAAATATGAGTCAGTTGCCAAGTTCCTGAATTTTGATCATGTGACCATGGGGATGCTGCAGTGATCATAAGTGTGAAAAATGGTTATAAGTCACTTTTTTGCCGCTGTAGTAACTCTCAACAAACTGTTGTAAGTTGAGGATTACCTATACCTGTATTTATGCTACAACATATGTGGCTCCTGGAGTTCATGGCTGAGTTTATGTGGTTCCCAAGATTTGTTGTCATAAACTAACCAAAAGAACTTAATTTTTCTGTAAAAAAACCCCTCAATATTCACTAACACCACTAAAATGTTTTATTTTTTTTAAATATAACATAGTGGGTAAATAGACACAAGATAGAGATGACAAAATCAAGAGCAGAATTGAAATTATTGTCAACCCCAAGACCCTGCTTTCGGGGTTTTATTTTTTGCTTTTACACAAGATTTGGGATTAAAAAACCCTTCCTGGGATAAAAATATTAATCCTATAAATATTAAATTGAACTGCAATCACCATAAAAACATTTCAGTAAACAACTTCAATGCAATATCTTCATATACATGTAATTTTGGAAGAAGTTTTGCTTAAGAAACTGGCAGTTATGAGTGCTCCTAGAAAAAACATTATACCTTTGCTTTGCTTCATGAGCTGCATAGGCTGCCAGTTTGATTCTGGGTCTAATTCGATGTGCTGGTTTTAACTTTTAAGGCCCTCCATTCCATAGTATCAGGTTATCTGAGGGATCATCTTTCCCCAATTACATCAGCCCATCCCATTAAATCTGGACAGAGAAATCAGATGTGTCATGCTGCAGGTACCGCCTTCTAGGGACTTACATTCAGTGGGTTCCAGGTGGTGGGCCTTCTCTGCCATGGTACTATCCATAAAGGCGGGTCCTTTGTCATAGTTTAGACACAGAGAACACCTCCCCAGCAGACAGATAGGAGAGCAAATTGTTCCTAAGCTAATTTGGGCCTACAGTAAGTAGTGTATTAAAGGCCATTATCAACACTTTGAATTGAACCTGGGCACAAATTCTAAACCAGTTGTAGTTCCCAATGTCTCTTCAAAGTTAGGCCAAAAACTCATTACAATACATTGCAATTAGGTAGTTTGACTGTAGCTAAGGCATATGTTAGATCTGAATTTATCAGTAAAGAGAGCCATTAGTATGCTAATTAAATTAGGTAAAGAACTTTTTTGGCTTGAACTATCACATTAGTTCCTGGTGCAAAACAGGATTCAAAAATATTCCTGAACATTCTACATCAATTCTACAACATTTACCTGAACCTTCAAGAGATTGGAAGCAAGACAGACTAAAAGGCAGGGAGAACACCATTCAATTCCATGCTTCCTCCTGCTGTGGCCACTCAACAAGATTCCTTCCACTGTTTACTATCATTGTAATGGCTGAACCCTGCTCTCTCTATCAGCCATTACCCTCTTCTGTTTATTTGTTTATTTACTGAAGAGTTTATAATACTTCAATCCAGAAAGAATCTTAAGTAGTTTCTTTCTAAAATAAAAAAGCAATTTAATGAAAACATTATAACAGTAAGAAATTGTACAATTATAAACAAAAGTTACTAAGAAATACATTAAAGCCACCTGGCACAAAAACATTCAAATAAAAACCAAGTTACTTTAGTTTATATTAGATTCCCCCTAGGGTTTCCTTTAAAAGCCAATTTTAGAAACGTTGAGTCCTTGGTATTCCCTGAGCTTGGTTATTTGTTTGCAGAATTTTCATTACCCAAGAAGGTAAAATCATCAGCAAAAATGAGTTTGGGATTTGTTTCTTGTTTATATATAGTAGCTTGCCCTGCCAGTTTTGTTCCTTTCCAATAGTTCCAAGAAAGGAGGTTCCTTGAGATAGTTTCTCAAGAAATTATCCTAAAACGTAACAGGGTGAGATCTAGTTTGATCTCAGGCAATAGATTATTTCAAAAATAAGGAACTGCAACAGAGGAAACTTGATGGGCACTATAGATGACAATTCTTAATTGAAAGGATCTGAAAAGTCTATTTTGATTGATCTTATTAGACAGGCAAAGGCTACTAGAAGTGCACCATCCCATAGATGTACAGGCCTTAAGAAACCAGCATTTTAAATTGAACTTGGAAACTGTTACTTGGGAGAAATGTAGGATTCCCATCGCTATTCTATCAGCTATATCTTAGATGAGTTGAAGCTCCCACAATGACAGGTAATTAAGATATGAGTGATAGTGAAAATTCCTACCAGTTCAGGTAATAACTGGTTGCAACTGGCACAGCAGATGTAACTATCCAAAAGAAATCTTACCACAGTAGCCATATAATTTTCAAGTGGGAGCTGTGAATCCAAAAGGACTCTCAAGTTACATATGACTTTTGGACTCCCTTTTTAAAATCCGTTCAGAATGGCTTTAATTTGTAAAACTTTGGGGTTGAATTATGCAAAGCACGCCCAATTTGCCTCTCAGTGATTCATGTTGAAAGGTGGCCTTAGAAAGCCTCCAATAAGCATTACTTTTGTACTTTTCTCCAAGCACCAGGTGGCCCAAAGGGAACAAAGTCTATTTGAGAAGAAGTCCACTCAAAATAATAGACTCTTTGTTAAAGATTTATAAAAGAAAAAGCTTTAGCTAATCCCTAGGTGAATTTCAGCTGCAATCTCAAATAATCTTCTGAGTGATGGAAGATTTATGTGAATAGAAGTAAACCAATACCTTTTATTCTGACATCCACTGATGTTGACTTGGAAACAATGTCCAGTAATATTCATTTAAATATGTGCAAGATTGAAATGTGTGTGAATTTAAGAAACAGAATGTCTTTTCTCCCAAACTTTGAGAGTTTTATAAGTGGCTTGAGATGCATGTGGCTTTTACCAAACTGATTCTGTTCTACTTTATAATTTTGCTTTTGTCTTTTTTTCAATTGATTCTACTCAAAGATGAACATGGACAATACCATTAGTTTATTCATTAACAAAATAACAAAAATGATACCATACAGCCTTTTTAGTAATACAGTGGAACCTTGATTCACAATCAATTTGTTCCATAACTTTGGTTGTGAACCAAGGTGGTTGTGAACTGAAACAACTTTTCCCATTGAGTTGTATGGACAGATGATCAATCCATTCCAGACCCCATGAACTTTATGGTTTTTCAAAGATTTTGAAGCACATGAATACAGTACTGTAGTTAAATATGTCACAGAATGCAGAATTCTCCAGCCAGCCATTCTGAAAGCTGAAGTCCACAAGTCTTCAAATTGCCAAGCTTGAATAGGCCAACAATAAAGCACTCCCCTAAAGTGTAAAATTAATGCAGTGGCCACACAGGAACAAGAACTGTTTGTACTTCTTGTACAAACAAAATGGGAGGGAGAAAATGGCTTTTAGGTCTTTATTTGACCTGGTTAGTGAACCACATGATGCAAACAAAGCCAATGGGTTCCAAAGTCAGACTTAAGTTGACATGCATTTGGAAGAGGTCTTTTCATGAGAGCCAGAGAGAGCCAGAGAGCCAGATTCATGCCTAAAGTCTTGCCTAGGGAAAGAGAACAGCCAAGGAACAAGAGATCTGAAGACACAGCTACGCTGCCACTGCTGCAGTTTTGCTGAGCTGAGCTGGGAGGAAGAGAAGGAGGGTGGTAGGTGAGGCTGGTCATGCCGGCTCCCCTCCTTCCTTCTCTTCCCCAGCCTGAGCAGATCCACCCTTCCAGAGGCAGCATGGTGTGCCTGCCTGTGGAGGGCAACTTGGGAGAGGCAATTGGACAAAGGTGAAGCAAGTTGCCTCTATGCCAGAAGTGAGATGCTGCCTCTCACCTGCTCCTGCACCCTCGCCCTGCGTGGGATTATCTATGCACTGCCTTTGCCCAGCCTGCCTCTCATCCAGCACCAGGCTGACCATACTGACCATGCTCATCCTGCTGCTTTTTGGGTCACTGCTCAGCACCGATTTCTACTTCCACCTCTGGCCCCAAATGTGGTGCAGCCTCAGTCTGGCCAACATGGCTGAACCATGTAGGGAAAATCACCATAGCTGTGTTTGGTTGTGAACCGAGGATTTGTTCGTGAACACAGTCAAACATTTTTGGTTGTGAACCAATTTGGTTGCGAACTGAAGTGTTCACGAACTGAGGTTCCACCGTACCTATTAGTTTATGGATATTGCAGAAACCCCGTAAGGTACCTACTCAAACTATGGAGAATAAGGTAAATTAATGGCTACAGTATTTGTCACTGCCTTCAGTTTTTTAGATTCTTAAAAAAAAAGCTTTCTTCTGTTTTTTTTTCAGAGAAATTTAATTGGGAGGATACTGAACTGGTTAGATCCTTAGACCAATCCAGAAGACCTATTTTTCAGTTTTTATTTAAAAAGCAATTTGTGAAGAAAAAAGTTTAAAAACATTAAAAAACAACTTGGGAACAATGATTGAATAAAAGCTATCCTCTGGCTTACAATGTAAGAAAGTTAGACTATGACAAATGGAAGAAGGACTAGAAAAGAAAAAGAAAACAAGCAAAGCAAAGCAATACTCAAAAAGCAGGGAGATTCTTAAGTAACTATATGTGTTTTCAGATACTGCTAAAGAAGCACCAAGAAAAAAGGAGCAAAATTAGTTTTACAGAAGAGTAGAAAGGAGAAAGAAAACACGAGGACCCAAAGTAACTCTCAGTGGAATGTTCATTTTCCAAATTAAAGTTAAAAGAATGAATTAGAACATTTAAGGGTGAAAAAAAAATCTGCTTCTGCATTGTCTTTGTTGTTAGTTGCAAAGTCATGTCCGACTCATCATGACCCTATGGACACTGGTTCTCCCCTAATGCTGGAGCCCAATGCAGAGTGAATGTGAATGACTTTATCTGCAAGATGCACTGCATACTCCTGTAACAGAACGTGTGGTTGACATTGGAAGATGAAGGAAAAAAGATGCTGCCTAGGGAAAAATTACATAGAACATAGAATAATGGGGCTGAAAGGGACCTTGGGTTTTTTTTAATCCAACTCCCTGCTCAAGCAGAAGACCCTATAGTATTTCAGACAAATGGTTTCCAGTCTCTCTTTGAAAGCCTCCAGTGATGCAGGAGCCACAACTTCTGAAGACAAGCTATTCCATTGGTTGATTGCTCTCACCCTTAGGAAATTTCACCTTAGTTCTAGGTTGCTTCTCTCCTTGGTTAGTTTCCATCCATTGTTTTTTGTCTTGCCTTTTGGTGCTTTTGAAAATAACTTGACCCCCTCATCTTTGTAGGAGCCCCTCAAATATTGGAACAGTGCCATCATGTCACCCCAAGTCCTTCTTTTCATTTGATGAGACATACCCATTCCATGTAACTGTTCTTTGTATGTTTTAAGCCTAATAATCACTTTGTCCTCTTCAACTCCCTTAGCTCCTCAATAAACCAGAGAGTTCTGGGATCTGTGGCTGCAGAGAGGTTGTTTAGGCATGATCTAAAGGCACAGCTGCTCTTCCAATCCAGGTGGCCATCAAGGCTTTGGATTCCCCACCACTGGGTAATGAGCAGAACTAATATGCTAGCTTCACTGGGAGGCGGTATGTGTGTGTGTGAAGAGGTTGGTGCCAGATAACTAGAGGCTCACCTGGGACTGAAGTGACCATGACTGGAGAGAAATCAATATCTTCCCCTAATACAGAATACCTTGGCACTGTTCTGACAGGCAAACAAAACAAAACAAAACAAAACGAAAAACTGTATCAGATGTGTGATCACTATTATTGCAGGATTCAATCCGGGTCGGTCACATTATCCCAGGACACATGTTTTTGCCTTCTTTTGTGATCACTACTATGCTTCCCACCACAAACCTCAGTCCATCCATCAACAGAGTCTGTGAATATGGGGAGTCTCTGTTTTCTCCAGCTCAGAAAGAAGACAAAATGGCTACCTGGGTAAATAAGAATACAGAGCGCCACAGCCACCAGACTCAAGTTGAAAGTGATGCCTTGTCCCATCTTTGAATCTACTGCAGTCCACTCCCTAGTCCCCAAATGCCCTCTGATGTTAGTTCCCATATTGCCTGTGTTTCCTTTGTTGTCACTACTCTGCAGCTCACCATCTCTGCAGCAGCCAGCTTGGGGTTTAATTTAAAATTCCCCAACTGCATGAATAAAGATTGCAGTTTAATCAACTTCTCTCTAATTTTCTCTGTGCAAATTACTAATCATTCCCTTTAGGGCCACAATTTGTTCATGGTAAAAGCTAAGATGAGACACTGCTTTGTATGCCTTAATGTATCTGGCATATTTAATTAAGTGTGTGCAATGCATGATGCATCTAATTGTGTTTGGTGAACATGGCACATGTATTTATTAATACTGAATTAACAATCCTTTTTCTTGAAATTTCAGTGGAAAGAAAAGAACATTGCAGATTCTTAATAGATACCTAAAACAAATAAATAAACTGTAATTGCCATTGGAATGCTCCATTTTATAGCCCTCAATTTAATGTACATTCTTGAGAGTATATTTAAGATAATTTACATTCATAGGATCAGGTTGTAGCAGAAAATAACCAGCTGTTTTGACAAAATCCATCTGATTCTCATCAAACTGATTTGCAATAGGAAATGGGTTTTTCAAAAACATGGGGGGAGGGGAGAAGAGAGAAATAGAAATGTTATGGGGGAGGGTAAAACCACAGTTTATTCTTTGATTAATATCTGCTCAAGGTCATTCATGCAATTCTGTTAGTCAATAATAATCAGATTAGTGTGATGTATTATTCAGCATTTATAGTGGCAAATTTATCATAACAGCTGTAAAGTAAATTGGAATTGCCTTTTGTATTCTCTGGCTGCTGAGTGGTGTTGACATACAAATGAGAGCTGTCTCTAAAAAGTGTAGGTGAAACATGCTTAAGCCAGGAGAAGGGATTTTAATTCTTTAGGGGATGCTGTGTTAACAGAATCTAATACTTTTTAAAACTCATTAATATTCACCTGGGTAAGTTCCAAAGAACTTTAAAGTTAAGACCAAGTTAAGGAAATAATTAATAAAATTGAATATCTAAAGAGGTTAAACATAAAACTATTTAGGATTTACCACCAATTTATATAGCAAATATAAAATATTCTTGTTTGTCAGAAACATTTTTCCTGATTTGTTAGAAATCATTGTGCAGTCATGAAATATAATCCATTGCTTCTATTAAAATAGAATTCTAACAGAGGGATAGATTCAAGAGCACATGAAGTGTTAATACCACTTTGTAATGCCTTGGAAAAACCACATGTGGAATATGCATCCACCTTTGGTTGCCACAATACAAAAAAGATGTTGAGACTCTAGAAAGAGTGTGTTAGAGCTCCAGTGAAGGTTCCCCATTCCCAGTTAGTACTCAGAGTCAAAGTCCATCCAAGTCAAACTTTTATTGGAGACCCCGTGTTGGTAGCAATGCAGATAATCCCAAAACTGAACCTTAGGTTTTGATTTCCACGAAAGAACCTCAAATTCAACCCTCCCCCCCATTCACACATCATAAATCACGTTGTCCAATCACAATGGCCAACTTGGTGCCAATTCTTTTAATCTGCAATTACCACCTCAACTGTCAACCTGACCTTGAATTCAGTCAGCTATGTGTTGTGGTTAACACGTCCCCTTACAATCATTCAGCTAGAAATGTGTCAGATTAGAAGCAACAGGAAAATACATGCTTCTAACTCTGACAAAGTGCAGAGAAGAGCAACAAAGATGATTAGGGGACTGGAGGCTAAAACATATAAAGAACAGTTGCTGGAATTGGGTATGTCTAATTTAATGGAAAGAAGGAATAGGGTGACATGATAGCAGTGTTCCAATATCCCAGGGGCTGCCATGAAGAGGGAGTCAACCTATTCTTCAAAACACCTGAGGGCAGGACAAGAAGCAATGGGTGGAAACTAATCAGGAAGGGAAATAACCTAGAACTAAGGAGAAATTTCCTGACAGTTAGAACTATTAATCAGTGGAACAACTTGCCTCCAGAAGTTGAAAATGCTCCAACACTGGAAATTTTAAAGAACAGATTGGACAACCACTTGCCTGAATGGTATATGGTTTCCTATTTGAGTAGGGTGTTGGACTAGAAGATTGCCAAGGTTCCTTACCATTCTGTTATCCTGTTATATGTTGTACTTATTTATTTAAAAGATTTGTATGGCCATCTATCTAAAAACACAATTTTGGGTGTTTCACAACAATACTGAAACTCATATCTGTAAAACGACTAAAATATAAAAGTATAAAACTTACATATTAATGATAATTAATGCCTTTGATCTATTAATTTTTAGCATGTTCATAAAGTTTGAATTTGACACATAATGTTTAAGTATGCATACAACCTTGCAAAATTGCTCGTGGAAAATAATACAGGGATGAGCAGGCAGTTGCTGGCTATATATCTCAACTTCCAGGCTGTTAGTATTGAGAAACTAGAATGTGTTTCACCATCACAAATTCTACAGAAAGGTCTCCTAACATGCATTGATTTTTTTTGTCCTGTTAAGATATTCATACAGAATAGTTAACACAATGGTTCTTGACAGAAGCAGGAATCACAGAATAGGGGCTGGGGGGTGGGTGGGTGTGAAAATTGGGATGGGAGGCTAACTGCCTTTCTGTGGTAATGATACTGATTTTAAAAAAATGTAACTGCTTATCATTGGATCAGATTAGGGCTCATTATGGAAGTATAAAAGTGCAAAGATGTATCTTATGATTACAGATCAATGGGATGGATTTTTACATTTAAACCAACCATTAAAAGATAAATTATTTTCTCTACTTTCCCTTCATACTATATCCAAAAAAATTAGGCCAATTCTTAGGATTTTCCCATCCCCACAATCTGAGAAGTGATGGTAAGATTGGGAGTAGAAATGCCAAAGATTACCCTTGTTTGCATCTTGTATTTATTCTGCTTTGGAAGTAACTTTTGCACAGTTACTCATGCCCTCATCACCTCTCAGCTGGACTACTACAACGCTCTCTACATGGGACTGCCCTGAGTCCTTTGAGAGAAGGGCGGCATATAAATTCAATAAATTACAGTTACAATTAAAACTTGTAAGGAATAAAGAAAATGGACTGCATAAGAATAAAGAATTAGTAGCCATGTTGTTTCTCCTAGATGTTTAAAGTTACATTGATAGAGTCAAGATCATAACATCTGTGAATAGATTTAAAGGATATAGCTTATCTCCTGTTTTTATCCTGCTAATTTGATTATTGGATCTAAGTGCTATTGCTTAGCTTTTATAGTTAAGTGGAATGGCAAAGGTGATAAAGGACACAAATCCTGCTTGGTATCTCATAAAATCTGAATCTAACTCTTAAATCACACCTGAGTTGGTCCTTAAATGTGTTCAATCATCTTACAGAAACAAACCCCAAATTTATATATAATCAACATTGGTTTTTAAAATTATGCTTCCACAGAATTAAAGGCTTGAAGTATATCTACAGAACATATGGCTAATGAAGGTTTATTAATGTTACTGATTTGTATAATAGGTAACAGTTTCTTGATAGGGGTAGATTTATTATGGTTTGGAATAAAGCCAGATTGATCCATATGAACAATTTTACTATCATCATTTTTAATTGGTTTCTGTGTATTAACACCCTCCTTTCCTTCTCCCTCCCTCTTTAAAAACCACCCTATTCCCTTATCCGCCCCACCACCACCATTGTTCCACAACTTTGTATTCAACCTTTCTATCCTTCAATCCCATTAGACTGATGGGAGATGGCAGAGGAACCCTTTCATAGCTTAAGGGGAGGAAGTTGAGATTTCTTCATGCCCTCATTAGCCAATAATCTTCTGAATTTTAATTACAATAGCTTCTTACCCATAGTTTTACCTAAATTATTATTTCATTTAATTATTTACTCTTTTTATTTAACTCCCTCTTTTCCGCATTCCCCCGTACAACTAAGAATTCAAAAAAGATTAACACCATCAATTTCTTTTACTCCACAGCTCAGTGTATTATCTAATTTTCAGCTTGTAGTTGATCCTTCTTTCTACACTTGCAGTAACAAGCCACAGGTCCATTGTTTGAATTCCTTTCTTCCCTGCCATACAGTATAGCTACACTGATAACTTGGAAGAAGAACATTTTCTCACATTATCATTTAATCACTTCCAATTCACATGACTTTCTCACAATTTTATCTTTTATATTGCATTACAAATCTGACCAAAATGTCTCTAGGACTCTGCATGCTTTTAGGAGGGCAAACTCAGTGTAGCAAGTGCTTTCAGTATCTTTATTGTTTAAGTTCAAATCAAAGCTCAGGTCATTAATTTTAGAAATGAGATGAGTAGCTAGATTGGCTGTTTCAGTTTTCCCTGACACTCCTTTGATCCTTAAGTTAATTCTCCTGCTACTGTCTTGTAAATCTGCCTACTCAATCTTTGTTTCAGAAATACTCTTTTCAGCCTTGCCTATCTCTAAAATATTGTTTGTAACTATATCATAAGCTTTGCTGGCAACCTGAGTTATATCTGCTATTTGCAGTGACACTTAATTTTCTTTATTCATTTGCCCAGACATACCTGCCAAATCTTTAGTTACTCCCACAGCATATTTAAAATTATGTTGATAAGGTCTCCTTTATTTTATGACAAAGACTTGACATATTTCTTTTATTTATTTTGGAAAATTCATATAGCCACCTACTCTCTCACAGCGACTCTAGGCGTCTTATAGAAAATAAAAACACAATGCAGAAGAAAGAAAAATAATAAAAAATAAAATAACAAAATAATAATAAAATAATACCCCATCACCCCAATGCTTGGCAACAATGTACACTCAAACCAGCCATTTAATGGGTTCCATTCCACTCTGGGTTTCCAGGTCTACTGGCAAAATCACATCTTCAGGGCCTTCCAAAAGAGTGTCAGAATGGGGACCACTCTAATTTCTGGATGGATGATATTCCAGAAGGAGGGAGCTACCATGGAGAAGACCCTGATTAAGTAGTAGCAGTGGTGATTTATTCTGGAGCACAGAGGTTGTTTGCTTTTGGTATGTTCTATTGTTGTGTTTCCATAGGGCTTCAAGTGGAGAACTCTGAAATAAAATCTTAATTCTATGCAATTATTAGAAGTATGAAAAAACATGTGTGACTTGAGATAAACTTGTCTAAAACTTGCAATTGACTGAGATGTCATACTTATGTGCAAATAAACAGATTTTGGAACTTATGAAATTGTATAATGCAGTGATGGTGAACCTTTTTTGGCTCCCGTGCCAAAAATGCCTGTGCACGCTGTTGCGTGCGCTGTTGCATGCCCCACCCCCACGCATGGGTGTGCGACCCCCCCCCATGCATGCATGCGTGGTCTTTTCAAACACCGACCCTGTTTGGTGTTTTAAGCTCATCTGATGGGGGTGGGGGGAAGTGCTTTTCTGGATCAGAGGATCACGCATGCTATCACCTCCCCCCATGTGTGCAAGCATTTTTCAGGCTCTGGGGATCTCATGTGCTATCCCCGCTCCCTCCCCATGCACATGTGGGGGGGAAGAGGGTATAGCGTGCACGATCCCAAGAGCTGGAAAAGCACTTGCAGGCACATCAGGGTGTGTGTGTGAGAGGGGATAGTGCACATGATCCCCAGAGCCAGAAAAGCACATGCACCTCAATCATCTGAGTTTAAAACACCAAACTGTTCCGTGTTTTAAACTCAGCTGATTGACGGGCAAGTGCTTTTCTGTCTCTGGGGAT
>JANHFR010003663.1:2416-18727 GCA_032468015.1 Mimophis mahfalensis
ACAGGAAGGCCTGGAGGAACATTGTGCATGGGGTCGCGATGGGTCGGACACGACTTCGCAACTAACAACAACAATGTGACATGCATAAATAGAAATTTTTTTTTAGTTTGCACACATACACACACATAAATGGAAGTATACAGATTCCTGTCTCTATATGATCCCACAATAATATGCATACTTATTTTATTTTCTCCCTTACAATCAAACAAGGCCTAAATAAAAAATGTAAAGAAATCGATCAGAGATTTCCCAGAGTCAGGCAGACTTGACTCTGCCATGGCATAAGTATTAGGAATACTGAATATTTTTTTTCTGCCATCTGTTATTCTTCAATACAAAAGTTTGCACAGGTTGGTATATTTGGGCTAGAATTATATCAAATCAGCATATTTTAAAGAAAAAAAATCATGAAAATTAATATACATCAGAATTTAATTGCTGTTAAACGGCTCCCATGGCTCAATAAAATTGTCTAGAAAAGTGCACACATAACTAATAGAAATAAGCATGAATAAGGGATATATGTATACACAAATAATTAAGGGCTAGTTATAACAATTAATTTTTTTAGAGTACATTGTTAATTGTTTGGTGACAGTGGCTCTGGATATCAGGCCTTTTAAAGAAAAACCCATTTTAATTGACAGTGTAGGATAACACAGATGCATTTGGGACACTTAAAATGAATTAATTTGGAATGATCTAATGATCCAAATATTCCTCATCCACACATAAAACCCAACACACATTGGAGCCAACTGAATCTTGTGTTGTTTTTTTCCTGAGAAACTAAATGCAAACAAATGATCCAAGGCACTTTATAAATAAATGCAGTATTAAACATTACACTTCCAAATAAATCATTTGGCATGTAACAAAAGTGGCACAATAACAAAACTGTAAGCTATTCATTCTTCCTGCTATTTCTTGTCTTAGGGCTTCATTACACTTTTTTTTTTCAGCAAACTACTACAGAGGGGGAACTTTGTATGTTGTTTATGAACTGGTTCAGTTCTCCAATGCTGTATGGTATCATTCTGATGGAACCAATATTAGGAGCACAGATTGATGTTTTACACTGAAAGAAGTAAATGCTGTGAGTGGGTGCAAAAGAATATCCCAATTCAAGGTATCATGGCCCTACCAGAAGTGACCCACAAGCATAATCTGTGTCAACTTGGTGCTGTGCCTAGAGCTGAAACCCAACTAGCCCATTTCCTCCACACTCTGAAATCATCGAAGACTATCTTCTCAATAACCTTCTACAAAAAAGTTTGGAATCAAAGCCAAAATTATTTAACACTGTTAGATCCTGGGATGCCTTCTTAAGAGGGAATCTGAAAAATATCTCTATTTTGCCAGTCTAACTGCCTCACTTTAGTTCTTAATGAAGGGCCCTACCATTTTCAATCATACTTGCTTTATGCCATCCTTCAGCAGTGACCTCTTCTGCCCCTATTACTCCAAGTTCATATAGAACAGGGCTGTCAAACTTGCGGCCTGCGGGCCGGATGCATCACGCACTGGCCACACCCATATTTGGTTTAGCAAAGGGGACAAAAGTCCAGATATGTCACATGACTAAGCGAGTTTGACACCCCTGATATAGAAACACTCACAGTTCTTCCCCCGCCCCTCCTTTTTTTTTTTTTTTTTTTTTTGACAAACGTCCTCTGATCACCACCAAATTGTCTCTGATAGCCTGGATGTCGTGACTCCAGCAGAAAATATATGTTTGCTTATGAAACTATAGGGAGTGCCTCAACCAGAGCAGCTGCAGAGATTTCTCAATAGAATCCGTGCCTTCCATAAGAACCTTCAGCCCATTTAGCACCTCACAAATATCATTGAGAACTCAGACTCAGCAGCTTAGAATTTCTGACTGCCCAACAATTCATGCATCTCACAGGGTGGCTAAATGTTCACACTTGGTTGCAGAAGTTTGCATTTAATTTTCCCTGGTGATGCCTTTTGGGTGCTATGTATTATATATATATATATATATGTTTTGATGGCTCTTTCATAGGTCATACTTTACCTTGTATTATTGAAGCTGTGTGCACTTTGAATATTTTGTACAGTGAAAATTATTGTATTTTGTAGAAAATAATCATGAGTAGTAAGTATGAGAGTTGTGGTATGATTTCAATCAAAGCCATAACTATTTGTATTTTTTTTACTCATACTGAAACATGATCGCATATGCTCCTGCAGACTGACATCTACAAATGGCAGAAGCTCTCATGGAAACTGTCAAACTTAAATGGGTCCTCTTCCTTTAAAAGAAAAAAATAGGTTGATTTTTAAAAACCCACACAGTTTCAGCCAGAAGTGAAAAAACTAATTGCTTATGGTTGCCATTAAAATGAAGTTTGCGATCCACTCCCTTTTATAACACAATTTGCACCAGGAGCTACTATTTGGTTATGGAATTTATCTGTAAATATAATTAAAAATTCAACCACTGAGTGCTCTGAATGAAGGGGTAAAATATTCATTGCAACACAGAGCACTTGAGCTACGTGATTCCCATTAACGTTAATGGGAGTCCTATGGCTAAATCCCTGAGCAACGTGATAAAAATTTACCCCCTAGTGTTTGCAGATGGAACAAAAGGATTATCTGACATAGCAACAGAAGAAGAATAAAATGAAATTTTAAAAGAGCCTCTGTGCTGATGTTTTGACCAGGAAATGATCAGGGTGATCAGCAAAAAGGAGAGTTTAATGAGAGATTTCTCTGTCATTTTTTTTGACAGATTCAGCCCACTTCAAAAGCTTTCTTTAATATATTCTCTTTTAAGGTATGTTTTGTGTGAAACACACACACACACACATGCATGCACGTACCCACATAAATAAATAAAATGGTGAGATATTTCAAATTGATGGTTGTCTAATTTTCAAAAGCTGATGGACTGCATGCAGATCATCAGTGTCAGTCTCTGATTTCCCTTTGGCTTCAGAATGAGGAGAAAAAAAAATCTCAGTATTTTCCGTGTGTCTCTAGCACTCACATGTACCAGGAGAGGAATCCTAGCATATACAATCAGACTGGTTAATTGGATGTGCAAATGGTTGCTGGGGTGTGCAGTCACCCACTGAGTGTGTAAGTGCTAGCTTTCACAAGGTACACCCCATTTTGTAAACAGGACTTTGAATATTCTGAAAATGCCACTTACAAACGTCAGTAGCCAAGAACGGTCTTAAGTGCCCAACATTCATTCTTACGCACAACAGTAATTCAAAAATGGCAAAATTCAAAAATGGCAAAACTGATTTGTTTATGCTTTTGTGCACTGGGCTCCAGTCTGAAGTGAATTTTTATGGGTGAGTTTTAAAACCTTCAACAATAGAGGGTTTATAATGGAAATGCTGATAGATGGTTATTATAGTGCTGGTCATAAATACAATACCATTTCATTTTATGTAACATCTTTCATAGAAACTATCACAAAATGCTTTACAGTGAGTACTATCAATCGTAAGTCAGACAGAAAGAGGAAGTGAATTTAAAGGTGGTATTTTCTTCCACTGAGGGGAAAGAAGGATGAATTGAAGGGACAATACTATAAACAGAGTCCTTACATAGACAGGGGAAAAAAAAAACACTCTTCCTGACTATAGGAAGGCTCAAATCTGGAAAAGCGTTGGGCCAAATTGCGACTTCAAAATGGAGCACTCAAAATTCTTAGTTATTGTTATACTAGGATTTATAAGCATGTGTATTCCTATTGACTCCCCAGGTTGCAATATATTCTATAAATCACCTTTCCTCGATTAGGACTCTTTTGCTACTATTTATTTATTTTATTCCACCCATCTCAAGAAGTTACTTTTGAATAAGATTTTTATCCATTGATGAGAAGATTATTTTCTTGGGGTTTTTTTAAGCCAACAGAAAAACTAGGAGGGGCCAAAGCAAGATATAAAAAAATGAGCCTCGGTGGTACAGCGGACTAAGTGCTTGCACTTAGCTGCCAGATGCCTGCAATTAGTGCAAGTTCTAATCTCACCAGGCTCAAGGTTGACTCAGCCTTCCATCATTCCGAGGTAGGTAAACTGAGGACCCAGACTGTTGGGAGCAATAAGTTGACTCTGTAAGTAACAAGCTGACTTTGTAAAACACCACTTAGGGCCCCCCGAAAGCCCTAATAAGCTGGTCTATACAAAGAATGAAGGCGATTGCTATAGTGCTTTGTAAGCCACCCTGAATCTCTGGAAAAGGGCAGCATATAAATGGAAATAAAAATTTTAAAAATTAAAAATTAAATTAAATATCTGCAGATATCAAATATTCCTCTTTTCATCTTCTTTCTCTCTTTCCTTTCCTCCTCACAATTATTTCATGGCCAGTGAATTCCAGACATGGGACAAAGCTATATTTCTAGTGATACAGATAACTTGTTTGCAAGTACTATATTCAATTAGGCCAAAGACCTTGGATTGCTCCCATCTGCATTCTTATGATCAGAATCAAATCCAAGAAAATCAGAGTAATGAAGAAAAAGCCCAGTTGATATGCCTTGGGAAGAGATGTAGACCTTTCCCTAAATACTTGCCTTACTGAAAATATCTTACTGTGGTAAAACCTTGTTTTATTCAGAATATTTTTTCTGGCTTTGCCTTACTTCATGATTAACAAGTATGAATACATACAGTATAACTATGGATACATATCTCTTTTAGTTTGTGCCAGGAGCTACAAGGTATCTGTATTCCATTCCAAGGCACGTGGTTGGTATTTCATAAATTTATTTTCAAATGAACTAAATATATATTTTGTAGCTTATTTGTTCATTTATAAACAATAGAAACCAAACCAATGATAGAACAGTGTACATCATAGAAGAAAACATATAACAAGCATATAAACCCCTAAAAGAAGGTGGAGGAAAGCCAGGTTTTCAAAAAAATTGCAAAAATACTTAGAGACCATTTGGACGATATCTGGGGGCTGCTATTCCAGAGATTGGTCATCATGACAGTGAATGCATGGTTGGTGCAGAAGCTGTTGTACAACGATGATCATTCAGACAGACTTAATGTACCTTGCATTGAACCCAAAAGTTAACTATCAACCAGTAGAATCTCTGGAGCAGCAATGATATGTCCATTACTTCCTGTGCCTCCTAGCTTCCAAGGTTGTCTTCTACAATCTCCAAATAGTCTTCAAGGACATCTCCACGTATAACCCATGACACTACTCCACCCACAGGATAATAGTACATTCAAATTCACCATTAAATCAAAGGCTCAAATCCTGACCAAGCGTCACTATATAGTCCTGACAGGAGGCTGCAAACCCCTCTTCAAAATTTGTATCCTTGTTACAATTCTGGTCACTTTATCTTCTAATTGTTAATCTCTTTTCCAGAACATTTTCAAGAACTAGATAAATTCTGCATAACCATATGAATAAAGTATTTGCCATTAGGCAATCAAGTTGAAATTGATAATTCCTTTCTTCTAGAGCTGTCAAACTTGTGGCTCCAAGGCTAAATGTGTCACACGCTGGCCATGCCCATGTCCAGTTTAGCAAAGAGGGGAAAGTTGCAATACATCACATGGTAGTGCTGTGATGACCCAAGTTTGACACCCCTGTTTTAGAAAAATAAGTAGATAGATAGAGGTAGATATTGATATAACAAATTAAACAATGTAGCAATTATCTGACGGCAAACATCTAGACATAGAAATCTATTAAAATGAATTTTGTAATATTACAAGGAAAAATACTTTGGCTCTTGGTAGTATGAACCCTACATTCCTGCTTCGGCTTTATGATTTGCATACATAATTTACAGCTTCTTAATAACTCATTAAAAGCACTGAAAATCATATGAGAAATACTGAACAAAAACTATAAGGGGAAAAAACACACATTACAAAAATACTAAAATAATGAGTTCTAAACAATGTTACAGATCCCAAATAAACCCAACCTAATTTATTCATTAGAGTTAAAAAAATAAAATAAAAAGATCAGCATGTCATTTTTAGACCTTTATTTTGCACACTATTATATGAGATTTCATATATTCAGGAAATTCAATATCATTGCCAGCTAACCTTCTCATTCTGTGGCTAATGTTTCAATGGCTGGAGCTCCAGTATAAAAGGAATCCCTGTGCATTTTGCTCCACTAGTCATTGTCAGCCATAGGGAGTGGTGTGCATCTTCATTTCAAGACCATTGAGCCACACTGTCCAAAGACATTTTCTGCAGTCACGTGGTCAGCATGATGTCACAGAGTACCTATTTATCTACTCACATGTATATGCTTTCGAACTGCTAGGTTGGCGGGAAGGAGGATGGGAGCACGCCCTGACATGTGGCACTCGGGCCTGACAAGCCCAATGTCTTAACCATTGAACCACCATAGTGCCATTGGAGCTCAAAGGGATATGTAAAAATGATTTCTCATGAATATTATATATATTAAGTTACATAGCTAGAAGAGTAAATGTAAGTGTAGGATAATACAATGATGGATTATTATACTTATTCATATAACAAATATCCTGAGAACAATGGTAGAAATACAGAAAATATGTCTTTGGTTTAGCTTTATCCACTATGTGTGTTCCTGATGTTCTGAATGTTGATAAAGCTAAGCCAGTTATAAATAGGTTGGTTTTTGCTATGTTCTTAAGCCTGATTCTATGATGATGATGATGATGATGATGATGATGATGATGATGATGATGATGATGATGATGATGATGATTGAATAAATGGTTCAATGTAGGTTCCTTGCTAATTTGCTCTGGAATTGCTCTTGCTCTGGAACCCTTTTAGGTGATTCCAAGTCTTCTCCCTGTCTGGAGTAAAATTAGTCTACTTGCCACTGCTACATTCTACCTACAGTTGTCAGCTCATTTTTCACAGAGTCTGCTATTTCTTTCATGGATGTCCAACAAACAATATTTTATAAAGTACAGCTTATTCTAGGGAAGGAATGTGCAAAGTAGATAACTGCATTCTGTCAGACAATTAAAAATGTGTAAATGTAAGAAATGTTTACAATTGTCAAGTTCCTCATAGCTAACAAACCAGGGGGAAAAGAACCCTATAGATTTCAAGAAGCTATCTTTAATCTTTAACAGTAGTCTTCAAAACTAGAAGAGGAATTCCCAGCAGAGGTGTAGTGATTTACTTAAGGCAGATTCTCTGACCTTGAGAATGATGAAGAAATAAGGGAGCCATTAAAACAGACTTTTAGAAAGGAGGATTCTATCCTGGGAAAGAGAAGAAATGAGAAAGAAACTCGGAATCTTCCCACCTTGATTTTGTGTGGCATGATATGGGAGAAAGAGAAATCCAGAACTTGCAGATTTTCCCGACATGACTTCTCTAATAAATTCTTACTTGGATGGACTTTGTCTCTGAATGCTGAGTGAATATGTGGGGAGTTTACTTGGAATGCTGACACAGAACTTTTCCCCACTTTCTTCTCACAGTGTCTAACAACTGTGCTCTCCTGGTTTAAATGCTTAAAGCATTTGTATATAAAGATGCTTGTGGTGATATTAAGGTGTCTTGATTCAGGATATGAAAGTATAGGTATTTTTTATGCAGATGATGCCATATTGCTGGCTAAGAAGCCGCATAATCTGCATCAAATGCTAGATAGATTATATAGTGCAATTAGGAACATAGATCTGAACATTAAAGTGTCAAAGACCAAATAGCTATTTTTGACAGGGAAAATGGAGTGAGCGATTGTAAGTTGCAGATAAATGGTGAAAAACTAGAGTAAATGCATGCATTTGTGTATCTTAATAAAATGTTCACTCAAGATGAGAAAAATGGCTAGAAAAATACTGGTAGAAACACTGTGTGAATACTAGTAAAAAGGTAATGTGAATTACGTTGCAAGGAATAAAATATCTGTTGCAAAAAAGGGGAAATATCAATCTATAAGAGCATCCCTCTACCAAATGAAAATGAGAGATGGTTATGAAAATAGAAAAATAGGTGTGCGGTAAGAGAAGAATTGTTAAAAATGTTGAATGAATGAAGACTGAAAACACCAACAATTGACCAATATGAAAAAAAATATTGATGTGACTTGGCCAAATAATGAATGACAAGCAAATTGCAAAATAAATATATGAAGAAAGAATAAATGGCCTGAGCAGAGAGGCAGGCCTAGAAATTTGTTTGGAGGTAAAGTGATGAGGGTCTCAAAAAGAGAGAAAGAAGAAATTTAAAGAACAAGCAATGATGTAGAAAGTGGCATATAGCCACAGTGGAAGGAATAATGATTTGCAATGATAGAAAGGTATGGAAATGTATATATACACTTGGATTCCTTTTTTTAATGCCTTTATTTATTTTAAATTACACTTTTTCACCCTTTTTCTACGTTCTGCCTAATGTTGCATATCTCAAAGGCCAATAGGATAAACATAGGTGTGTATGAAAGTATGTATAAAACAAAACAAGGTATCCTCCAGATGTTTTGGTCTATAATTTTTACAATCCTCTAAGATTTTTGTCTTAATTTCTCATAATGCCAGTTATTATGAAATGTGAATTCAGAAATACCTGCTCCTGCTATGAACTTATTTTTGTCCATCGTGTTCAAAATCTTTTTCAAGATTTTGTCACGATCTCTTACACTATTTGTTTGTTTTTCCTTTACACCATTGTTTTGCATTCTTTCTACTAAAAGCAATCCCAAATAATGCTAAGAAATGTTTTATTTTCACCACTTTATAACTTTAGCTTCATTCTTTTATTTTAATTCCTGATTTATGCCTCAGTCAATATCAAATCCTTTGTGCATCCTAATGATTTCTCAAGCCCTGATTCTGGGTTGTTCTTTCAATCCTTCTCCATAATTTTTGCTTGGATCCTAGTTATTATTTGGGCCTGATTTATTCTCAAGTTTCCTCTGACAGGATCAAGCTGGTTCTTTATGTTAGAAGAAAAAGTGTTGAGCAAATGCAAATGTGAGAAATATATGTTTAATAACCATATATATGTAGGCATTTTTGCTAGAGAGCCTCTGATGATGGTAACTTCTCAGTGACTTTCTCTCTATATACAGACAAACAACTTTTTGAAATGTTGGCTAAATCATGAGGAAAGATGAGATAACACTTTAAAGATGGGTAAATTGTTGTTGTGTTTTCACCCATGATAAATATAATACTGAACCTCTGATCTTTGAAGGTACATATTGAGTTTTAAAGCAGCTCCCTGCTTTTATCTGCATTATACTAGTGACACTCCTTAGCAGTATGTTTCAGCACAAACTATGGTATTGGAGTGACTTATATAAACGACTTATTTCCAACAGCACACACATTTCTCTTTGAAGTTAACATAAACACTGGCATTTTCTGGCTCCTGAATCCTGATTCGTCTCACCTCTGAAGAAGCTCAGATGAGTTTTTGCTAACTGGGAGTGTCTTCCATTTGTCCTCATTGGCATTGAAGGAAGGCCGCCTCTTCTCCTTTCCCTCTTATGTTCTGTTGCAGTGACAGGGTTAAATTGCTAATAGAGGTTTCATGAGGTCTGCCAAAGCCCACTTTTCAACACTTACATCTGTTCAACAATTATTACAGCATTTTTGTCATAAAAAATTCAACACCCTGAGTGTCGTGCTAGCAAAACCTGAAAATTTATGCAGTGAATAGAATAGCTAATTTCTCTAAGGAAATGGGGGTGGGTGGGTGAGGGATGGGTGAAAGAGAGGAAAACTACAGATTTAACTAAATTCACCAGCACGGTATCTGCACACATCTGACTCCCTCTTTAGGTTTTGTCACCATGTAGCAGATGCCTGAGAAACGCTAGACCTTGCAAAACAGATTTATGCCTTCGAAGAAACAATGTTTAAAGCTCAGAAGGGTGCTGCTGTGCCCAGCTCACTATGTCATGATCAAATTGCATTTAAATTGCAGACTTGACTTAGGACAGCGTGATGGTTTTGCTTCTTCACTACACGGTATCACTATAGAATAAATAAAGCTTTTTAAAATGTGTATATTTTATTAAAAGAGAAAAAAAGCAGATAGGAAAGAGGAATTGTGAAAGGACAATTGAAGAAAAGGTGGATTATTTCATCTCAGAGATTTTGTGTAAGTGCAAGAGAGTTTTCCATTGAAGGAATACATTTCGTTTTCCCCAGGAATGATGTTACTTCTTTTTCCCATAAGACTTGGAATATGGATTCTATATGGAAATTAAAGCTGCCTAGTTAGAATGTCAATGGACTGGAACAACAGGCCAGAGGCAATCACCTTCAATTCTCAAGGCTCAGCCTGGCTTCCAGGACTGGTGGTTTCAAGTCACCATGATAATTGCAACCGTGATGAAAGTCTTGCAGTACTGCAGATGGAGCAGAGAAGATAGAGAATGAGGGAACTGTTTGTTTCTAAAAACCAGAGGATGGCTCAAAAATTTACCTCACATAATTTACTTCATTAGTTCTATGTATAATGTTATGCAGCATAATGACTTAAAGGTGCAACTCAACAATAAAACCTAGATGAATAGGTGCAACTCAACAATAAAAACACAACATATTAATAATGTGAAAACTTTATCTTAGGTGCAAAATGTATAATAAGAATAGGTCCACTCCAACATCCAGATATTTGCGGATTGAGATTCCAACTTCTCTGTAGGATTCTAATTTTGGAAAGTTTGCCAACAATTTCAACAAAATTCAACTATTAATATTTGTAATTTTTTTCTACACGAAAAGTACCAAAGATGCTTTACTTCTTTACTTTATCATAGAAAATAAAAATCTGAAATCATTTGCTATTTATATAGACAGAGTATCTTTTGTGCCAACCAATAAAGCACACTAATATTAAAACACAAAACTGAACCAGGTAGGCAGATTTAGATGACTATAAAATATACTTTCTTAAATAAAAAAGGGGCCTGGAACCCTTGTATTGCTTTTTCCCCTATTGAAATGCTTTTTGTCGAAACAGAATTTAAGTCCTAAAATAAAATTCTCAGTTGTTCATGATCATGAAAAAAAATAATAAGCAGAATTAAGTGCATTTCTTCCACAAACACACGTCTTTGTTTCAGAACAGTTTATATGTCCAAATATCAAAACTTGAATAAAAATTAACCTACGTGCTTAGTTATCAAAGTAAAATTTCTTTATTGGGATAGAAACAAATATGAATACAATTTATTGTACAAATCTTCCCTTGCCATTTCTGAATAATTTTGTACAACAGCTTTACGCCCCTGGCAGATGATACCAGAAGAGAAAATTAGGGATTTGATATAAATATGCAAACATTTTCATAGATAATTCAATAAATGGAAGCAAGTTTAAGAACTACTGGAGAGCTATTATGGCTTAGTTCTACTGTTGATGTATTCTTTGAGTTAGCCCTTGTTTCTGGATAGACAACAATGCAACCTCATCTCATTTGTTTATATATTAATTCTATCAAATTGATTATTAATACCCACATTTTGTAGATAAGGGATTATGTCTTAGGGTGGATGATTCATCCAAGCTGCAATTAAGCATCAATTCCATGCATCGGTTGGGCAGTAAACTTAGCTCCTCACAGCTCAGTCCAGAATGCATCACTAGACTACATTAAGAACTGACAATATATGCTATTTTTTAATGAAAGAATGAAAAGTTAACAGTTAAATCAGATTAAAGGATAACTATCATTATCACAAAATGTGTTACTCATATCTTCTTTAACAGCTGTCTTCCTATTCCAAGCAAGGTGAAAACATTATTAATGTTTCTGGGTCCGTTGACCACCTTACCAAAGCACCATTTATATAAATATTCTGATTATGGAATTTATGATTCTCATTTGCTACTAGTATTTAGTCCTTTCTTAATTCCCCTACCTACTTTAACATCCATATTTGTTCTCAAAATTGTATTAGGTGATTGTCGGTTTTTGTTCCAAATTTGATCCTAAGAAGCCTCTGAGTATTTAATATGCAGTTTGAGCCAAATGAACATTTAAAAACAAATGAAACTAATTTCCTCCAAAGTATTCCTTTTAATTCAATTTTAAACCACCCTGAGTCCGCAAAGAGTCCACAAGGAGAAGGGCAGTATAGAAATATAATAAATAAATAAATAAATAATAAATAAATAAATAAATAAAAAAATAGAATAAAATAAAATAAAATAAAATAAAACAAAACAACAGAACACAATTCCAACAAGCAGGAAAAAAAATTATATGTCATGCATTACAGTACATAATGCCATAAATACTATAAATATACAGTTGCCTAAATGCGATTTCCAAGTAGTGTTTTACAAAAACTCTGAAAAACTTTTACTTAATCTGGTTCAATAATGCTAAGGAAACTGGTACTCCAATCTATTCATTTTTGATGGTGTTAACAGAATAACAAGTTTGGGGGAGACCCTGGAAGTCTTCTAGTCCAATACCCTGCTCAAGCAGGAACCCCTATATCATTTCAAACAAATGCCATTGAGTATTGAACATGAAAGGACTGTTTCTTGATTTGAAAACACCATGCAGCCTTTCTAACTAACTTCCCCTTATTACTCAATCAAACATTTGTTTCCTTAACCATAACTACAGTGATATTATGTACAAAGTGCCTGATAATGTCATAAAAATACACATTAGAGCAAAATATGCCTGCGCTTCTTATGAGAAAACAGCCAAACAGACATTTAAGAAAATGCAAAATGATTTGAGGATAAATCACACAAAATATTTGTGCGCGCCTGGCAATGAAACCAGTTGATCATAGTGATTTGTGAAGCTGTAGGATCACATATCTATCATTAAAACAAATATACATCAGATGCACTGCATTCCACAACATCTATTATTACAGAACTAGGATAGATTCTCATGAGAATATTGTGACAAAGAGTAATAACATCACACTTGTATGTTCCATAGAGTATGATGTTTATATGAGTTGGCCTTTGTATATTTTCAATTTATTTTATTCATAAAAATAGGTCACTCAAGAGCACAGTCCAGCTCTCCACTGTATGCTGGCAACAAGCATTGTCTTGGTGAAAATATATTTAAAACACACAGTTAGTGAAGAGACAGACATAATTTCTGCATATTCGTGACTTTTCCATTTCCACGATAGCTTCTTACCAATAAATATGCCCCATGGAACCACCTTATTACCAAAGGAAAGAGCATTAATCAAAGCAGGGTCTGAAATACAAGGTACATACCATATACCATATTCCGTTCTGTGGTTGCAAATCAAATGTAGCAAGCAAATAGAGTGCTTCCACACTACAGCTTGACTTAATCCTTTATGACAAAAAATAAACATGGAAACAAATCTTTAATCTGTTCAAATGCAAATGTGGATGAATCTTTAGATGGCATTGTCAAGAACAGGGATGTGCAGATTGGTATGAATCCAATCTATTTTACTTCCCATTTTACAGAGCAGATTTCCACGTGACAGATTTATGCCTAGATTTGTAATTAAAACATCTGGACATAAATTTGCTGGTCAGTTTATGGATCCTTTTTTGGGTGGGGGTGGGGGGTGTAAGTTACATTTGAGAATATATAAATAGCCAGGGATTGATTATTTGTTTGTTTGTTTGTTTGTTTGTTTGTTTTAGCGATATGGTGTCTCTTATTGTATCCATTTTTGGGGGTATGATTTTATATTTTGTATTTGGTTTTGTTGTACACTGCTTTGGAATGTTTCTATAACAAGTGGGGCATTAATTTAATAATGAATTATTTTCTAAAAAAATAACTTCTAATTTTTTTTCCAAGCGTATATGCTTCACTTGCTTGCAGCACGTAATTTTTACTTTTATTTAACAGCATTTCTGGAATGAACAAAACTTCACTATACTGTGAAAGTGCTGGACTTTTCCTCTGAAAGAAATAATATAAAGTTACTTAGATTTGATTTCTAATGACAAATTGTTATAGATAGTCCTACATAAAAAGCAATTATTTCCCAAAATATTTGTGATGAAAGAGTTATGTTATGGTAAAAAGTAAATCTTATGCTTCAACCATATTTCTGATATAAATGTTGATTTTAGGTTGATTTCATCCTAAACTTGATACTTAATAATATACTGTATGTGGATTGGCAACTATCCAGTTCAAAGTGCTGATTTATTTTGGATTGTCGATCTGATCCTGTTCACCAAATCCAACTGATTTAGAAAATTAGGCTTGATTTTTCTTAAATGAATTTGTGTATGAGGGAGGGAGGGAACTGTTTTGCCTCTGTAAATGACTTGATCTGAAGACAATGCAGTCAGATTTTCAAATCTATTTTGTGAATAGGATTGATGACTCACATTGACTTGTTCAATGGCATGCAATACTCTAATCCCAATTAAAACTGGAGTTGAAGTTAGTATTAAATCTCATTATGTTCTGCTATCTTGCTTGGCTTGTTTTTTTTCACTGACCACTCACTAAAGTGCAATTTGTTGTCTTGGGATATTGTATGCAACAAATTGAAGTTAACTAAAAAAGGAAGGAAGGAAGAAAAATAAGTAAAATCAGACAACTCCTCTTAATGATGTGAAAATAGGAATGTCTAAGCCACAAGTTTTCTGAAGCTAATTCTGCACCTACATATAATGTTTTGGTGTATATTAACTCTTCTTTTGGTTTTATGTCACATACATGCACTCATAAATTAAAATGCTTAAACGATAAGAAGCCTATGTTAGCAATACTAAGTTCCTTGAAACCTGCCTCAAATAAACAGATCTGAGAAATTTCAAAAATTTCTGAAAGGCATTTCTCCTTGGAATCATTTAATAAAGACACCGGTTTTTTTCTTCTGCCAGGGATATTTTTTCTAGAATTTCTACATACCTCTTTATTATGAGGAAAACAGTAATCATATCAATAAACTTGAATGCAAAGTTTTATGTAGCTTAAACATGAAAAGGAAACAGGGAAGGTTTTAGAGATGCTAATTCCAGCAGTGGAGTTGTTCAACATATATTGCATATCCCCTTTTAAAAAAGAACCATCTTTGTGGCCTTTTATTTGCATAGAACTTACAGTAGTTTTCCCATTCTTTCCCACAAAATAAATCCTAATTATTAATTTTAAAGGGAAAACCAAACATCATTTTACAAGTAAAAGGGATGATAATTAGAATGCCAAAATAGCCAACTGCAGAGCCAGAAAAAACAATTTTTTGAAATCTTTGTCGTTATAGCAGCACCATGAATGAATTTCCTGAGCACAAAATATCTACAGAATCCATTAGGCTTCCAGGTTTGTCCAGGTTTCTTCAATCAACTGAATGTGAACTCTTATGTTTTAACTTCCAGTTTTATTAACCAGTGCTTTAGTTGAGACACACATACACAAATGGAGAGATAAAGATGTGCCCATAAGTAGAAAAAAATCTAGAAACAATAAGAGATTAACAAAGATGGACACCAAATGATACTAGTCCTGAATGAAAATACCTTGAACACAGAGGCTCTGGTGAGAAATACATGCATTTTATTTTAGTTTAGTCATATCAAATGGGAGAAGAGAGTTCACCACTCCTTCTTCAGTGCCCTTCCTGCCATGTTTTAAGTCAATAGCCAATCACATCGGTGATCTTATGCAATCCTTCACAAGAATGTTTATTTCTCCAAAATTTCTTAAGTAGAAGAATATACTGTACTGTCAATGGAGAGATTCCAGTAAGGACATTTCTGGCATCCATCACAAGTCTGTCACAGTGAATATTTCAGGTGACTGAGCCAACACAGAAGCACTTTGTGTTCAGTATCATGGGAATGTGGATTTTAAAATAGACAACACAAAGATGCTTTCACTTCTGAATTTTTTCAGTGTAAGATGTATAGTGCAATCCAATATATGTCTGCTCAGAATTAAGTCTTAATGATTCTGGTGAGATTTATTTTTTCTTTATGCATGAATACAAAATTACTGTTGCTGACATCTTCCCAAAACAATCCACTACAAGATGAAGGCCTCTTTTCTGATGGTTATGTAGGGTAACCAGACTGATCCAATGCAGGTTGATTGATAGATGTCTTTTGATTTTCTAGTCTAAAGTTATGAGACTGGCACAAAGTCAGCCAGCCAGCTTCTTGTGCCTAAGAGAAGACTAGATCCTGTGTTTTTCTCCTCCTAGTCCAGTATTTTAACTGCTATACCACATTGACACTTATTTATGGGTATGCGTGTGTGTATTTTTGCATGCTCTTTGTGCGTGTGTGTGTGTGTGCACGTGCACGTGTAGCAATCATATGGAAAATTCATCTTGAGAACCTAAATATGTATATGATATTAGATGTCTGTGTATGCACATTTT
>JANHFR010003663.1:47101-58236 GCA_032468015.1 Mimophis mahfalensis
TATCCTATCCTATCCTATCCTATCCTATCCCATCCCATCCCATCCCATCCCATCCCATCCCATCCCCTCCCCTCCCATCCCATCCCATCCCATTCTATTCTATTCTATTCTATTCTCATAGGTCCTACATTCTGGTGCTCCAGAATTTGTAGAGAATATGTTACAACAAAGCTAGAGGATAGTTTTCCGATCAGTTTGACCAACCAGAGCTTGCATTACAAACCTCAGAAAAGAACTGTCAGTCTGCTTGCTTAAATAATGCTAATATAATGAGTGGGATCCAGAACACCACAGGCTCTTTTACTCATTCAAAGACTCTATTCTGATTTCTTTCTGCTCCCAGCCAAACTACAGTCTTTCGTCATATTCTACTGGCTTCTCCAATTCCTAGGAGCAGGTTTTCAGGAATGAGGAAATAAAAATTTTGTGAATATTACAATTCTGTACAGAAATTTCTGAATCGAAACAATTATTTTTATCTTGTTTTTGAATATTGCTTTGAAAGCCTGAGTCCCAAGATTCTGGATTTAGGAACAGGAAGAAATCAGAATATCCTCCTTGTAAGAGAAGTAAGAGAGAAGAAGGCTCAAACTAGATGAGAGAAAACATGCATATACAGCTCTAGAGTTTATCTCAATTAAAAGTCATAAAGTAATAGTAGAAGGTAAAGAGAGAAATTACTAATATGGGAATGGTATCCAAATTGATGAGTAAAACATTATAACTAACAGATATTGCTCAAAGCCCAAGGTAGCCCCCATAATAAAACTACTTTATAAATGGCCAAAGTGTCCTGAGACCACATTTTACAAATACTGGGGATCTTATACATGAAATTTTGAGATTGCAAAATCATGAGACCTTATCAAGAAATGCTGGCTAATAGAGGAATCACAATCTTCCCCAAACCTCACTGGAATTTCATATATAATATCACGAAAATTCACTTGCAAAATGTTATGATCTTTAGCTTGGTGCTGAAGCCAGTGTGCAATATCACATCAAGGTATTTGAGGAGAGAGACAGAAAACGTTGTTGACCTGGTCTAACTCTTCCTAGTTGCTCATATGTACACACTACACATAAACATGGATTCATAGATTCTAAGCATAGGTAAGTTATGAAGGAAAGAATGCTGGAAATATTTGACAAGCATAGGTAGGATTAAGTATATGTATATACTTATACCTCTCCAGATCATGATTTGAACTGTTTGACTGAGATTTAGGTCTCCATTGGATGTCTAGTTGTGGTCCCAATATTGGACGTGGCTGTGTACACTACTGTGTGAATGTAACTGTGTAAACACATTTTTTCTTATATCTGTCCTTAAAAGCTCACAATTTGTTTACTCTCTCCTACATGCATGTAGATTCAGCAACATATTCTTTTACCATCTTTTATCACTAGCTACCCATTAAAGGCAAGATCTGTTCTCCTTGATTATCATCACAAGGGAATTGAAGCCAATAACACACATTATGATATCCATAAGAAATTGTATTGGGGTAAGTGCATGTGTCACTGGGAGAGAACAAGCAGCTGTGGAATCATGGCTGCAAAATTCCAGCCAATTCACTAGATAAGAGAAAATTAGATTTTTGTTTCCATCTAGTGTTCCTATGGATTTTGGCAATACAGTAACTGAGGAGTAAATGGCTTTTTAAACCTAGAAAACTTTTCCAATACTTTCTTGTGGCAGCTGATAATCAAGTAATGAAATATGTAACCTTCAACTAAAATAGTCAGGATATGGATTTTGTTGTATTTGCACACATCTATTATTTCAGAATTTTGTATATATTGATGCAATGAGAGCTTGGATATAATAAAAAAAGATGATGTCCTGATATTGACTGATTTGTTTCCTTCCCACTTTTTAAATTGCATGGATAAACTGCTCTGCCATGTAATTTGCTCACCATTCTCTTGATGTTTGAAATAAGGGAATATGCTATGATTAAACCCTGGTTCCCTAATTCGGTGTTTATGGGCAATGGTCTGTCTCATGGGGGATGTCCATAGATATTTGGCAGTATAACTGAAACAGCATAAAATTGATTAAATCAATCAATCCCAAATTATCAGAATTGCTACAAATGAATTTTGATTAAGAAGTCCAACTAAGAGCCGTTTGAGAAAAATCATAGATTCAGATAATATTCAGAAAGTTGGTAATTGGGGGTTGTTTTGTTTATGATTTTAATTGGGATAGTATGATATAGAAATTATTTTTAACCATGAGAAGACATATGGAGCAAATAAGTCAACAACCTACTATTTAAAGGAACCATTTACTTCCAAGAAATGACTAACATACATAAACTGAAACAAGTCCTAAAAATAAGTCTGATACAAGTTTTTAAAATGTTCACATGGGAACATTTGGAAGCATAACCGAGATGAAGTGAAAAGATGTTCTGTACTGTTTCTTATTACAATAGTTGTCTATGACATACAAAGCTGTGGGGTGTGGAAAATAGTTGCCTCTGTAGTCAGCAAGAAATATGGATAAGAGTAAAACTTATTGTTTTATTTACCCCAATATACGTCCCATACATCTGGACTATTAATAAAGGCATTGCCTCTGAAAATTGAGTCTTCTTAAAGTCAAGTGAATAAATAGTTGACAGTAGTTGGCTCATTTACAAGAAAGTTCAAGAAAAGAAATGCTTGCTTTTCCAAAATAGGGAACTATGGACCCTAATGAAATGCAAATTTTAATATCTGTATCCAAGTGTTGTATTCAAACACCTTTCTTATGGAAACACAACAGAATAATCTTGATTCTCATATTCACAATTAAGGTAAATATCTACATCCTCATCAATGTTAGAATCTTTTGAGTTAATCTTAATCATATGCCTCATATTATGATGTAGTGGCTAGGGTACTTTTTTTTAAGGCATGAAAAGCCACCTGGGTGACTTTGGACCAGTCAGTCTCTCTCAGCCCAGCTGACCTCACTGGGTTATTGTGCGGGAAAACAGGAAGAGAAAGGGGTATTAGATTTGTTTGCTGCTTTGAGGTACTTAAAAGTAATAAAGGTCAGACAAAAATATAGTAAATATATAATTTTCTCCATTTGAATATATGCCCCCATAAATCAGAAAGATTGATAAATAAATCCCAAAAACATACACCTGAATGGGTGGTCAAGTGGATGTACAACTGCCAATAGGCATGCAGTGCGCAACAGTAATTTATTACATTGCATTCTTGAGCTTAGAGTGTTAGCTGTAACTTTTGAATGGAAAGCATGATGCCCAATTAAATCAGCTGAATAAAATAATCTGTGTGTGGTGCATAATAATGATGCAGATCAAAATTGTAAAAATGACATCTCTCGTTTTGTGGGTTAATACCCCAAAATGCTATGTCACTGTTGATAAATACAAATATCTATGTATGAAATAAGTTTTCTAGAGTGCTAGTTTAATTCAGTTTTATTCTCTATTCCATTTACATGTATGACATGTTTCAAGACCTATGAGAGACTGGTTATTCATATTTTCAAAATGTCTGGTTAGTGAGAAGCAGCTTTATGGGTGAGAGGCTTACTATGCCACTTTTTGAGAGTTTCCAGTGGATGCTAACACCTGGAGATTTGGGCCACCAGTGTAAAAAAAAAAAAAGGCTTTTCTTGCAGCAACAGTAGTGAAAGGCAAGGATGCCATGGTTTTTAAATCTCATAAATGAGAAAGTTGCTGCTGTCTTTGTGCAGCCTTTTTTATCCTGAAAAGGATATCATAGACTTTGAAAATATGCTAAAAGGGGCAATTGAAACGTTCAAGGGGTTGACACATTTGGCTAGAGTCCAGCACCATTTCTTCTCTCTACTATTTAATAAGCTATCATTGCTGCTATTGCATTTGCAAGTGATCGTGATGTTGTGGAAAAGAATACATGCTTCCTTATGAATAAAAAACATAATTATTAGGTGCATTTATTTTGGGGCAGAAGAGATGGCATGCTTGAGGTTGATCAAAGCTATGTTTCAGTTTTTGTGGACAACAAGAAAGTGAATAGAAAAGCTTGATCTTCTCTGATCACACCAGAGCTTTCGAGCATCAAGAGCTTAAAAGAGATGCACGTTATAACTTATATTTAGCTTGGTAAAACTCACTATAACTGCCTTGCAAAACCTAATGTTTCCCAGGTGTATTTATTGAGTGATGTAATTTTTAGCTTGTTTTTGTAGTCAAGCAAATACTCAAGGTAACTAGCATTTGTCTTTAAAAACAAACAAACCATAAATTAAAATTAATCTGAACATTAGTTGACAGTCAAAAGCCCAACACCACAGAAGTATCTTTACATATTTTCTAAACATCAAGAGAATGGGGGCCAATATACCTTTTGCGGAAGTGCATTCCATGGCTTTGGGATAACAGGAGAAGATTTTGTCCCATCTCCTAGACAGAAATTCCAGTCAGGCAGAAGCATTTTTAAATGGGTTTGTCTTGCAAATTTTAACTTTTGAAAAAAGGTTCCTAATGGATGAAGAAATGTATAAGCCGTAAACTGTACAATAGTGGCCATAGTAACCATGATTGGATGAAATTTCTATGACTGAGTCCACAGTTTAATATCCAATATCCAGTTATGAAAACAAGATACTCTATGTTATCTCAGCCACTAACCTGGGATATAGCTTTAAAAGTGAAATAGACAATTTATAGGAGGTAATTATGGCAGTGATGACTCATTGCATTTAGCAATAGCACTTAGACTTATACACCGCTTCACAGTGCTTTTTACAGCCCTCTCTAAGCGGTTTACAGAATCAGCATATTTCCCCAACAATTTTGGGTCCTCATTTTACCCACCTCAGAAGGATGGAAGGCTGAGTCAACCTAGAGCCTGGTGAGATTAGATATGCCAAATTGCCGGCAGCTGGCAGCTGGCAGTCAGCAGAAGTAGCCTGCATTCTAACCATACTGCTCCACCATGGCTCTTTAGTGACCTGTTATCCAATCCTTTATTTTGAAAGCAAAAGGGCTTTTGGGTGTCAGATCCTAAAGGCAAATAAGAGTAGATGGATAACACCTCTTGCTGTGCTAGTGATTTGGCAGGTCATTGTCAGAAACACATTTTTTTTCCAATCCACACCTATGTTTAAATCCTTCAGAAGCAAGTTTACTAAAAGTACTCCTGAATTTTATTTTTAACATCTGCCACCAAAAGGAAGATTTTTCTGCCTATTTTCTGGAAGTTCTTCACCTTTTTATGCGTGGCAAAAGTATTTCTCTCTCTAATGCCCTGGAACAACATTTTGGAGGATTCAAGGTAAAGGCCAGGCTGTCAACTGAGTTGCTGCAGCAGCAAAAATGCCAAAAGTGCTGTAGAAGAAGAGAAATAAGGTATGCTGCTAACCTCACTGATGGTGAACCTTGTCTCTAATAAAGGATTAGAGCGTTTTACTTTCTCTTGAAGGGAATGGGCAAAATAGGTCTCCAGTTACATGGACCAGAGGTAGTTCAGTTTTGAGAGACCTTTTCACACTGCTGTATTTTGGTGTGATTTAGTTCTTTTTAAAAATCAAAGAGGTATTTTTAAAAATCCTTCAAGGTACTGCACATGTTGGTATTCCTCTGCTTTAATATCCTCCCAATGATCACATTATCATAAAGGGAAAAATTCAATCTTTTCTAAATAATTTTTCAGCATAACAAAGGGGGTGAATCTTACATCCCATATACTTGGATAGTGCTGTAACATTCATGAGTCATTTTGATATATATTGATGCTTATCAGTGGTGTGGTAAAAAAAACAACAAAAAACTATCCTTTGTGCCTTAAAACCACTTGACACCAGCGCTGTCAAAAGACTTATTTCTGTCAGAAAATTGCGCTCATGCCAAACAAAAGATGTAAAACAGTCAAAGAATGGAGGGAGGGAGGGAGGGAGGGAGGGAGGGAGGGAGATCCATGGAAAAGGAGTGTTACTTTTATTCCTCTCTGCCACATTATTTATAACTGGTGGTATCTAAACTCCATACTGTACTTAAGAATCAATTCAGGTGCAAATAGCTGACCCCGAATTATAGGTGGAAGAAAGCAAATACTGATAATAAGATAAAAGTGCTACTACTACTTGTCATCCAGAGCAGACACAGCAAAGTTGGAGCAAAAACATATAATCTAATTGACTGTCATCATCGTTATCATCCTCCTCCTCCATACTTACCGGTACTCCATTATTTCTGACAGGGAGTTCAAGAATAATGAAGAGATGGTGCAGGAACAAATAAGAATTTGTATACATTCAAATATATAACAAAATGTAGAATATATTAGTTCTATAATGTAGCAAAATAGATTCAGGGTTGGAAAGGGCCATATAGGCCATCAAATCTAGCCTCTGATCAGTGCAAGACTCCAAATTAAAACAAATGATTCTTTATCCTCTGTCTTGAACAGATCCACTGGAGGAGATCTCACCATTTCTCTGGCAAATTGCTTCCAGAATTGAACTGCCCTTGTCATTTGGACGTTTCTTTCTAACAATCAGAACCAGTCAGGATCAACCTTCCTGTAATTTCAATCCATTATGCTGTGTCTGGCAGTCCAGAATAAGAGAGAATAAGTCTTGATTTTCTTCTATATGACAAACTCTGGGATATTTTAAGAGTAATATCACCCCACAAGAGTAATATCTCCTTTCTTCAAAGCTGAATATGCAAAGAGTTACAATCTGTCTTCATGTAGGAATAGAACACCATTGTAAATGTCATAGGAATGGGCATTGGAACAACATTGCAACATGCAGCAGGACCCCTCAGAAAAAGGGGGAGGTAGTGGGCAATGTGGCAGGCTTTGAAAAATGGGAGCAAGCTGCCATATTTCAGCATTAACCTCAAGACAGAACAAAAGACCAAACAAATAAATAAATAAACAAAACCCTGCATGAATACAGTATTTTCTTTAAAAAACTATTTTAAATTTTAATTTATTAGTAATATTTTTAAAAAAATGTTTTTAATTTTTTAAATTAACAAATAGGCAAAGACTTTTAAAAAGACCATTTTATTATGAAAAATTTAAATCCTTCATAAAAACAATTTTTAAAAAGTTATTTTTTTAAAAGTAAATGTCTAAGTCTTTTTAAATGTCTAAGATTTTTAAAAACTTTAAAGAAAGTAGAGACTCAAAGGCTACTAAATTACACAAAATTAGACAAGATTAGAAATACTACTAAAAAAAAGACCCCAACTCCCTGCACTGGAACTACTGGGAGCAATTGAGCAATTATTATTTTTCTATACCCTTCTTAATAATTAAGATTTGACAGTCCCCCCCCCTTTTTTTTTTTTGCTTCTTTCTGTGACAAACTATATCTTGAAGGCAAACTAATTTACCTTTGAGGTGATACAGTTAAAGTTTACTTCAACAGAAGACCACTAATATTTAAATATCATTTCAACATTAACCATAAGAGGGAGCAAATACCAATTTTAAAATTAAAGGAGACAGTATTCAAAAGACTTAAAAAATAAAACCCTATATTAAACAAATTTCAAAGAAGGAAGCGATCCTGTTTTGTGTTATTGGGAACATTTGCAAGAACATTTGCAAGGGAAAAAACATAATAATGGAAAAATACATAGTCATGGAAAAAAGTGATTTCCAAAATATGTGCCATGTATGTATTCATGCTCATGGGACAATTATCTGTGTATAAATGTAAACAAAATAAACTACTTGAGTGAAAAGTAAATGTTCTAGACGCAAGTCTAGCCACTTTGAAACTCCCAGCAACAAAATGAGAAACTCTAACTAAAGGAAGAAGACTGTAACCAAACTGAACACAGTAAGCAACAAACAACAACCAGAAAAAAATGAAGCTTTAGAGATAGACTGATGGCAACTTGTCACTTAGAGTAAAAAATAAACAATGTCCATGCAGTCCAACTCCATGCAGTCTGGCTTCACCAGAACTAAGTAATCATGTTCATATTGTCCACCTGGAAGAAAGTGCATAGACATCATCAAGTGTACCAGTGACGAAGAAAAGTAGACCAGACTTCTCCACAGGGGAAGAAAGGCATGCATTATTGATGGGAGACTCATTTCACAAGGGAACAAAATCAACGTTTTGTAGACCATACAAGCTATCTGTTAAATATAATTTAATGATAGTCATTATTATATTCCAGTTTTTGATGTGCTTAAAATGGCTGCCTGGGTGCCACACCACACTAACACCAACCAAGAGACAGCCTGGCTGGGGGAAGTCAGGAACACTCCATAAAATGTTGCAAATCCTTCCTGAACACCTGCTAACTGACATTGTAAAAACTCTATATAAGGGGAAGTCTTGTTGGAGTTTTCCCATGCTCTGATAATTGTCCTGATGGAACACATCTTGTGTTATGTCTGCTGAATAAACGAAACCTGTTTGGAAGAACTTAGAATGCTGAGTCTCCTTTTATCATAATCCATTCTCCTCTAAGCAATTTAACACTATCAAAGCAGGTAATGCTGTATCCCAGGAGCAAAGATCAAAGAGGTGACTGAGAAGCTAATTTTTTCCCCCTAATCAGTTATCTAAGGTGTTCAGGAAGGACATCATGGCAGTAATGGAGAACCTTAACTACTCTGGCATCAACTGGGAGACAAACTCTATACCAAGTCAGAGGTCAAACAGTTTCTTACAATCCTTAGCAGACAACTTTGTCATCCAAAAGGTAAAGGAAGGAACCAGAGGGTCAGCTATAATTTTTACTAATAGGGATGAAATGATAGGAGTTCAAGATGCAAGAGCTTTGAGACAGAGTGACCATGTCATACTAGTATTCAACGTAATGCAGGTGCAAGTAATGGAACAAAATCAAACTAGTGTCTTAAGACTTTAAGAGAGCTATATTCAGCAAACTCAGGGCTCAAGTTCAAATCACAGGGCCCAATGGATTACATCCCAGGGAAACAGGGAAATGCTGTGGACATAATTTTCTTAGATTTCACTAAGGTGTTTGACAAAATAGACCACAACTTATTCCTTGGTAAGATGTGGCATAGACATAGATGGTACTAACATCAGATGGATTCACAACTGGCAAACCAACTCCAGTCAATAGATTGTCCTCAGTGGAGCTATATGTAAGTGAAGGGAACCATGCAATGGGGCATCTCAAGATTTTTTCTTGGACCCAGTGCTCTTGAACATCTTCATAAATTATTTAGATGAGGAAATAGAAGGGAAAGTCATGAAATTTGCAGTCAAATTTGAAATTTAAAACTGGGGGAAATTGTCAACAATTTAGAAGATAGACTCAATTTACAGAAGGATTTTGAGAGACTAGAATACTGGGCCCTATCCAACAAAGTGGAGTTCAGTGGTGAGAATAGTAAAGTATTACATTTAGGCAGGAAAAAAAAACAAATACACAGGTATAGAATAAATGGTACCTGGCTCAACAGTAGTGACTAAGTTTCTTTCAACCATTTTACTCTATGTTCTGTGTTCACAGAACTTGTCTCCTGTTCATAATTCAAACTCTCCAAATCCTTTTCCGATTGTGGAACCTAGAACTTATTCAAAGTCTAACAAAAGCAATAAAGTAGAACAATTACTTATCATAAATTATACTTCTGTTGATGCAGTCTAAAACTACATTGGCTTTCTTTGCAGCTACATCACACTCCTGGCTATTATTCCGTTTCCAATTAATTACTATTCTATGCCATGATCATTTTGGCAAGTTTAGAGGAATGTTAAATATTTACTATTTGCAAATCAAGTATCTCCTACATTTTCACATTCCATTATGCATTCAAAAACCTTACAGCTTTCCTTTTGAAATCAAGTATGCAAGATTCTCTCCCATGTAAACCATGGGGCAGGATTTTCCAATTCACTTCTAATTTTGGTCTGACACTTAGCCAAGATATGCTTATTTTTTTCTACAAGTACTTAGAAATAGAGAGCTCAGCTCTGGAGAAGAGCAAAAGCATAGCAAATTGGGAGACAGAGATTAGTGATGTCAAAAGTTTGTTATGGGATGCCACCCTATTATTATATGGGAGAAACTAAGGCTAAAGAGTACATCATGTTTGAGATTTTCCATGGAACTTTATCCTCTAGTATCTGTTGTCCAGATGTTATAAAATTTCTTGAGCTAATCACAGTCAAATTTGGAGCATAGCTAGCAACATTTAAAACAGACACTGTGTTTGCACAAGAAAGCTGGATATAGAACTGGATATAGAATTTTTGGTTTATGTTACAAAATTTTATTTTGGTCCTAGAAGATTTGCCACCCTAGTCACTTTAAATAATAGCCAACCTCAGTTTTGGATTACACTACAATGTACAGCAGCAAATCTGGAATTTCAGGATTGCATTCCCATTGACCAAAACTTTGTAAGCAATACATGAGCCCTGTAAAATTTGCTGCAGAAGTGTCACATTTAATGTGGCAGAATGAGAATGGGGTTTTTTAATACCTGAGGAAGAAGGATATTAGCTGTATTTAATTTGATTTTAATTGTAACTTAATCAGATCTCATGTTTGGTCTGGTTTCACACACTGTAGCATGTTTCTCCATCTACTTTTTTACAGAATAGACTCGGACATCCTATTTAAAGCCTTCCAGAGTCCAGTCCTTGCTTACAACTCTTTTCTTAATTTAGATGAGAAAAGTTGAAAGACACACATGAAAAGTCAGCTGATGTTAAGCATGTATAGAAAATTGTCTTGGAGCCACAAAGATCTAATGCCAGTGTGCCAACCCACATGCCAAAAACAATCTCTTCTATTTTCCTCCCAGTTTATTTTCAAAGTGGGTAAGGCCAAAATATTGTATCTAGTTTTGGGAGGCATATAATAGTTGAGGCACTTATTTCACCTTTTCGCATCCTCAACCAATTCAAATAGGTTGATTTATCTCATTCTGGTGGATTTTAAAGGGCAAAATATTTGCCTGAAGTTTTAGTCACCTATTAAGCCATCCCACCCCTGAAAAAGCAGGTGTTTGCCCGCTCTGATTGGCCATTCTCCAACCCCATAGAGAACCGTTTCTGGCTGCAGACAAACTGACAGCTCTTATTGAAGTATAATGAAAGAGGAATATGGAGTTGGCTTGTATGCTTGAGGAAGTGCTGTGTCTCACTGTAACTTTATTTTGATATA
>JANHFR010003663.1:113413-129884 GCA_032468015.1 Mimophis mahfalensis
GCTAATAAACAGTAACTTGGATGAATCCTGTGTCTGAGTCGTGCTGGATATGGCAAAGCTCTTTTGGAGCTTGACATATACACAAAATTGGCGAAGTTAAATATGTGTGTATGCGAAATGTGCATGTGTGGTAATATAAACAAATTTGTAATAAATCTGAATTGAAGGCACTTGGAATACTGCATCCAGTTTTGGTAGCCAAAATGTAAAAAAGATGTTGAGATTCTAGAAAGAGTACAGAGAAGAGCAACAAAGTTGATTAGGGGACTGGAAGCTAAAACATATAAAGAACTGTTGCTAGAATTGGGTATGTCTAGTTTAATGAAAGGACTAGGGGTGACATAATAGCAGTATTCCAATATCTAAGGGGTTGCCATAAAGAAGAGGGGCTCAACCTATTCTACAAGGCACCTGAAAGATGCAGGATAAGAAATGGATTGAAAGAGAAGCAACCTAGAACTAAGAAACAGGGATGGGTTTCAAATTTTTTACCAATCGGTTCTGTGGGCATGGCTTAGTGGGCAAGGCTAGGTGGTCATGTGACTGGGTGGTCATGGCCAACTCGATGTCTCTCACATCAAGGGGTACTTCTCCTTGCCTGGCCCCTTGTGACTGGGGATTTTGCAATGGTCATAAGTTGGAAATGTGGTTGTAAGTCACTTTTTTCAGTGCCATTGTAACTTTGAATGGCCACTAAATAAACCATTGTAAGTCAAGGATTACCTGCACAAAAATACAAAAAACTTCTTTGCTTGCAAAAATCTGCCCTAAATACCAATCATTAGATTAAAAATACCTGCAAGATGGAGTTACAAATCAGGCAGGGTGCCAAAGCACCTTGAGGAATTAAAATAGTTAAAATGCAATAAAATGCAATAACTATCAGCAGCCAACTCTTGCTCATTACCACAGCAAATAGATACCAGAACTAACCAGATTCCTCAACCCAGTTTCTTTTCAGGAACAGAGATTAACTAACCTCTTTCCTTCCAAACAAAGCTGAACAGGGAAAATTATCCCATCGATAAACACAAGATTAAACATCACCAAGCACAGAATTAAACTTCACCCAAAAAAACCAACAACAACAACCAAACAGCTTTAGACCAAAACTCAGAAAGGGTATGTAAACACACATTTGAATGTTAATCTCTCTAGCTAGCCAAGAAGCCTTGCTGAATGTCACTCATCTTGGTTCCTTGTCATTAAAAGCATCTTTCTGGCAGCTCTGCTTCATTATTCAATTATTTTTTTCAAAGTGCTGATTGTTGCATCCTGGCTGGAAGAACTCTAACAGGGGAGTATGTCCTCCCAATAATAGTGTAAAAAACTTAAAACAACCTTTCCCCTTTAAGAAAGTCAAGCAAAGCTTCTCAGGAGGAGACAGTCTAGGTGGAGACAGTAAATCTAGGCATACTGCCAAGAATGTAATAAGGGTTAACTGGAGAGGCAGTTTCTTAAGCAGGGTGATAAAGATTAGGCTAGAAACAACACCAGAATGTTTCCTTCCTGCCTTACTTACAGGATTATCTCTGTAAAGTGGAAAAAACAAAAGGAGGTGGTTTCCAACAACTATTCTCTGAAGTGCTTAGAAAGATAACAAGAAGTTCTAGTGAATGGGTGCAAACTGGTAGAAACCCACCCCTGAAGAAGAACAATTAATCAGTGGAATTACTTGCTTCCGGAAGTTGTGAATGCTCCAACACTGGAAGTTTTTAAGAAGAGATTGGACAATTATTTGTCTGAAATGATATAGGGATTCCTGCCTGAGTAGTGGGTTGGACTAGAAGACCTTCAAGATCACTTCCAACTCTGTTATTCTGCTATTACAATTCATTACTCAATACTGGTTATGCACATGAAAACTGTCAACCATGTAGACCCAATACTGTGTTTCTGCAACATCATTAGTTCTTCCTTTCCATTTTAATTGTCAGCATACAGCATTTAATTTATTTATTTTGTGCAGAATGATGCCCCTCCACTGGAGGTCTGAAGTGGAACAATTTGTTTTACTACCTCAGAAGCCTATTTCATGCTGCCATATGTGTAGATCAAAGCATCACTTTTGTTTTACGTTGATGAATGAATGCAGATGAGACGACCATTTCATTTGCTGAGCCATGTTATAGTCTAAAACCAACTGACTTGTCTTACATGGGCTTGCTGAGAAACACTGTAAGGGGTAAGCAATAAATAGGAAAATAGGAAAGAGCACATAAAACTGATGAGTACTTACCCTCTATTCCCTACTGATGCTTCTGCTTGGCCCTGCTTAGCATTTCAATCTATGTAAAGTCAATGGGCCATATAACCTTCTTCCACATATACTAGCCAATTAACATTATCCTTTAATAGGAAGAAGTTTAGAGATGTTGTCTTTTGCATTTGCACACAGTAACACTACAGTATGGATACGCATTTCAAGGGTTTAGATTATTTTATTTTGTCTGAAATGGGTGATTTGAAAAGAGAAGAAAACAAGGAAAGTTCTCTACATCTACAAAGATTTGAACATTTACTCACCTATAGCTTATTCTTAGCATGCTACAGCTGAAACTTATGAAATATTTATCTGGAGTATAACCCTGAGTGAACCACAGCCAATCCTTGTAGACCAGGGATAAGCAATGTGTAATTTCGATTTCCATCAATTCTACACAGCATGGCCAATTGCAAGGAATTGTGGTGCTTAGAATCCAGAACTTCTGGGGGGTACAAATTTGCTTCCCATGGCAAAAATAATGTAAACTAAAAACTAATTCCATCATGGATGCAGATGTGAATGAATTCTGCATCCATCTTAGGTCGAATGCTATTCATCCACCCTAGAATATAGTCACAGCAAGGGCAGAACAGAATTGCATTAACTGTCTTTGTAAAAAAAAAATGATTCCCACTTTTCTTGTATTCATATGTTCCTATGAATTTTTAATTAAATATGGAAATAAAAATGCACTGAATTGGACATCCCTCCAGAGTGAACAGTTACATGGAACAGAACTACTCTCAATCCTGATGACAAACCAATAGTCTTATTTAGGACTAAGGAAGTTTTCTATTTCAGTGGTTTGAGAGAAGCTTTCCAGAAGCACAGAAAATCAGAGCCAACTGGAAAATGAAGGTATAAAACAGTTTCATCTGATCAAACAAAGTGCCCAGATCTGGGCTGGAACAATGACACTTCAATTATTCTGAGAAGCTGTGGTAAAATGTCAAGACGGTGGACAGTTCAGCTCTGCCTGAATACGCTCTCGGCAACATCTCCGGGATAAGAAAAACTCAAAAGGAAGAGGAACTGCTCCTAGAAAAGGTAGAAACAAACAGAGAGCGAGAGAGACTCCATTATTGTGCAGGAAGGATATCAGGGGCTAAATGGAGGTTGGACTCTGGGCATTACTTGAAGTCCAGCAACATTATCAGACATTGTCCTTCCCTGTTTCCCCAAATTTAGAAATTTGGATTTGACGATGATAAGCAAAAGTTATAGTTATAGAGTAGATTTCCTTTCTGCTATAAACCAAAGATTTATGAAACAACAAAACAATGCATTCACACTCACTACTTCAGGCAAGGTCAGAAATGTACCCAATCTAGAAAAACAGCTAAAGGAGGTGCCAAAGAAAATGGAAAAGTCTGAGTGTTAGACAGGAGAACTGGGTTTTGTTTTTGTTTTGTTTTCTTTTGTTTGCAAAGCAAAAACAACCAGATGGAATGGATGGGAACCATGCTAACGAGTTCATTCCCATCCAGATCAGGTGCCTAACAGAATCTTGTTTCTCTAATTAATTCAATCAACCATTGCTATTTAGTAAATCACTAGAGATGCACCAGTCTCTGAGGTTTGGGCAAATTTTGATTAGTCTTGACTTGTCCGGCTTTTCCACTGAACATTTTCCCGAAACCATTTCAGCCAAAAGTCTGAAGGGAGAATGCTACAATTTATAGAGAAGTGCGTTGGGAGGAAGGGAGGGCAGGGCAGGAGAGAGAATCCTGATTTTTATCCTTTGTACATAGATGAGGAAATTTCACTGATGAAAAAATTCTTCTCAGTTTCTATCGTTAGGTGCATATATAACAAGGACAGAGTAAGATCACCCATAGTTACAAATCTGTAAAAATGCCCATCAATTTATACCCATATTTATTTATTTATCTATCTGTCTATCTATCTATCTATCTATCTATCTATCTATCTATCTATCTATCTATCTATCTATTTAAATTTTTATACCGCCCTTTTCCCTAGGGACGATGGTGATGATGGCAACAGCAATTAGCTACTGACAAATATTTGACAACTCATTGCTATACATTCTTTAAGGATCTGGCCTGATGGGTCCAACTATTTGTGGAGGGGAAAGCAGGTTGTGTCACCAGGATTCTATTCCTCAGTCAATAATGAGGTTGCAACAAGCCATGTTTTAAGAATAAAGCAGAAATTTTTGCTTGCCTGCAGACATTCCCCTTCTAAGAACAGGGTTTATTTGTAAAAAGGGAAGAAGTACATAAGCTGAAGGTTCATTTACAGGGCTGTCATGGAAACAGCATTTTAAAATAACCACAACTATATAAAATGATAATCATCAAGCCAAACAAACTAAATGCCAAAATACTTTGAAACCTAAAAATAAGAACTAGGTTTAAATTACCCTAATTTCTATGAGGGTGGTAGGTGCTTGTTGTTTTTTTGTTTTGTTTTTTTTTTTAAATACATTTCAGCAGGTAAATCACGTTTCGGGAGCACTCTCTTTGTTTTCTATTCTTGAAGTGCAGTGAAGTGGTTTCTAAATCAGGCTTTTAAAAGACATTTGGCTGTAGCAAAATTGTAATAAAAATGCATAATATGTACTTAAGACGGAAAGTAACACCTCTGCCACAAATTGGTTCTTTGAAATATTTAAATTAAAATGCCTAAACCATACTATGCTTGAATAGAACAGAATTAAGCAGCATGTAGCAGAGATATGAAGCTTCTCCTTACAGGGAAACATTTTCAATGGGGAATACAGAAAGGATGTAGAACTGGGATCTTTATTAATCACTACGTTGTTGGTGATTGTTTTCACCACTACAGATTTCCCCCCCTTTCTTTTAATTCCCATTTTATCATTGTCCTTGTTGTCCCAAAAATCGATCATGCCTTGTGATTTTTTTCAAAAATTACCACCGCAACTTATTACTGGCTCCTATACTTCATACATGCACCTTTCAACTGTACAGAACATCTTGAATAAGATGCCTTTCAAGAGCAGGGAGGCACAATTGGAAGCATGCTTTTGACTTGACAGTGCATTCAATGGACAGACACGAGTGGGTTTCTGATGCAAAGTCCTATACAATGTAAGTCTTTACCTGGAAATAAGGTCCACTGAACAAGAGACACTGGGGAATTGTGTTTGCTCTACATCTGCAAACAAGCAGATCTCATTTGTGCTTCTCGGAAAACTGCCTAGATCCAAATGTAGCTTTTTCTCTTTCTCTCTTTTTAAAAATGCACTGTATTTCAAATTTTGCAGTGTAGTTCTGAAGCCAAAAATCTTTATTTTAGGGGGAAATGTGTGTAATTTAAAGGTCGCTTTTCAAGCAGTTTTTTAAAAGCACATGGACTAAATTGGGATAGGCAGTTCACAGATCTAATTGCTTATATAACAATGTTGGAAGAGAATAAGTTAAAATAAGTCCTACTTCCAAACTGAAGCTCCAACAGATATCCAAGGATACAGGTTGCTGACTTCGATGCTGGATTTTGTGGTGCAGTTTTAAAAGCAAGGAAAAATAATTATCTTTCCCCATTGTGCTGAAATAGTGAAAGGCTGATAGAACTGTGATGATGCTGTTTTCTCTGTGGTGCAGTGTATAATGCAAACATCAGAATCATATATTATTGTATGAAATTGTACTCCAGATCCTAATGCTAAAGTTAGTCTGGATACACATCTAGAAACTCATTTCTCTTTCATTCTCTATTTTCTCTTCTTAATTTTTCTCTCTTCTTGCTCCCATTGACCCTTCAAGACAGGGCACCATCTGTTTTCTGTTTCTATAATATAATTCATATGGAATAGGTTCTGCTACTGATCTAAACAAATAAATAACAGTAGAAAGAACAGTAAAATTAACAGCAAATGCTATAAACATGTTCACTCATCTCTGTATAAGAGTCTAAGAAGAAGAGTCTAAGAAGTACAGAGGTTAATATAAAAATGCCAAGCAAAAGTAACCAAAAAATCCCCGCTCACACATCTCTTTTATCTTAAATAGTTTGTCTGTTCCATTCAGTGACTTTATGGAGCTCCCCTGCAAGTTTTGCTTGGAATTCTTCCGTATTAGTCTCAGTTTAGCCTCTTGGAACCTGTGGTTATTAGTACATTATCAAGGGAAGTCCTCATCTGAAATGAGAACCACCTCTATGGGCTATAAATCAAACATAATTAGCCTCTCAAGTCAAGTTCTAGCAAAACATACCAGGGATTCTACATGCTGGTGATAAAAACAAGAAATAAGTTTCAGGCATAACACAGTGCATCTAAAAGCTAGCTATGTAGCACATCACAACAGAAAGCTAGATATACACCTCAACAAAACAGTATCATAACGAAGCATGAATAAAAGCATGCATCTATCCTAGCCAAGAACAGACATTCAATATTTTATCCTCCTCCCTTCACCCCAGATCTCAAGACACCTCAGCCTTCCTCCCTATTCAAAACTAGGGGATTTTGTAACAATTAAGTAGGTCACTTCGGATGTTGTTTCTTTCATTTCTACAGTGCTTCCAAGGTGGCATAGCATTCAGATGTAATGGCTATGCCACATGGCAGCTCCTATGTTGTAGAATCATAGACTGTAAAACTTAGAAGAGAGGTTGGGGATCATCCTGCCCAAACCATTGCCCAATCCAGAAATAAATACCACAGCATTCCTGTTAGAGGTGTTTAAACACCTCCAGTGAAAAAGAGACCATTACCAAATAGCTCTTACCTTTAGGATATTTTTCCTGATGTACAGCTGAAATCTCAGTTGCTTTAATTTAAGGCCACTATTCCTCGTTCTATCATATGAAACAATTTAGAGAAAGCCTTCCCATTTTTTTTTAATATGGCAGCATTTTGGGTACTTAACAGAACTAGCATCTCCTTGCAATTTTCTACAGATTAAACATACTTAACACATCTAACAATTCCTCATTAATTTTTCCTTCCTGGTTCCAAATCAGCTTGGTTATTTTTCACTAGACATACTTCAGTATGTCAATTCTTTCCTTAAACACAGCATCAAAAATTAGATACAATTTTTCAGGTGTTAATCTGGTCAGAATAGAATAGAACGAGACAATATATTTACTTTGACATTTTTGACACTATATTTATTTTGATGCAACATCAATGGCATTTATGTGTGTGCTTGGGGTTTTTGGGGGGGCGTGTGTTGCAGATACATTATGCTACTATCTTGTGATCTACCAAGACCCCCAAATCTTTTTCAGGTGTTCCAACATAGTTGAGCATATTTTTTCTTAGGGAGGAAGACTGAAGCCAAGTAGGAATTGAGATGTTTTTAAATTTCTTCATCAGTTGTAATTACTCTGCCATCTGCTTGAAATGGACCATCCTTTCCTTTTTCTTTTTGCTATCCCTAAAAACCCACATTCTTTTTATTTATCTTTCTTTGTAAGACTGACTCCCTTTTATGTTTTAGCAATTCTGATATTCTTTCCTTCAGGTATTAGGCACTTGTTTGTATGCCTCCTTGATGATTTCACCCATCCTACAAATTAGTAATTTATCTTATTAATGTTCCTTATATATCCATAACAGTTGCATAAGTTACCTTCCATATTTTTTTGTTCATACTGGAATCATACGGTATGTGATTGTGCTTTCTGTGTCTTAGAAGTTTCTAACCATCCTGTAGTTCCTTTTATTTGGGGACTTCTATCATCATGAGCTTTGATGGCGCAGTGGTTAGAATGCAGTACTACAGGCTACTTCTGCTGACTGCCAGATGCCTGCAGTTCAACAGTTCAGTTTTCACTGGCTCAAGATTCACTCAGCTTTCCATCCTTCTGAGATTGGTAAAATGAGGACCCAGATCATTGGGGGCAATATGCTGACTTTGTAAATCATTTAGAGGAGTCTGTAAAGCTTTGTGAGTGCCAAATGTTATTGTTTTTGCTATCTATGCAAGCCCACCAAATATTTTTCTAAACCTGGTTCTCCTGAAATCCAGTGTGCCTATATAAGTATGCTCCCCCTTTACTTTCTTTTCCTCTGGCTATTTTTCTTCCTTCTCTTTCTCCATTATTTATTGCCTTTTTAACCAGATCAGCTTAAAATCAGATCTAAGACACTTCATAAAGGGTTTTTTTTCCTACTTCAACCTTCCAGCAAATACAGAAGTCAGCAAGACTGTTAAGGAATTTCGGGAATTTGGGAACATGGGATCTCTCAGCTGAGATGATTTTGCAACAGTATGTGAATAACTGAATTTTCCCATTGTTACTGTACACGTTGCATTCATTTGTTAAAAGGAGAGGAAAACTCAATACAAGCAAATATTGGAGGGACTGAGATCTTAGGGTATAAGATCTTAGAGCAGTGTTGCTGGCTGTGGAATTCTGGGAGTTGAAGTTCACGCATCTTCAAACTGCCAAGGTTGAGAAACACTGTCTTAGAGTTCATTGGCAGAACTGCAGTTTTGGGGACTTCAGAAATGACAAACTTCATCATACATGGAACAAAAAACATGGCTTCAGTGTATATTTTTAATTGTTTTTGTATTTATTGTTTTATTATGTTGTAAGCCGCCCTGAGTCCTCCGGGAGTAGGGCGGCATATAAATTTGATTAAACAAACAAACAAACAAATAAATAAATAAATAAATAATATGAATTGTCTGTTATTTTAAAGTGTTGGCTTTTGTCTTCCTTTGTGACAAAGCTCTGTTATTACATTTCAATCTCATGGTGCTACCCAAAGACACCAGGACAATCTTTTGAGACAGCATATTGGAATATTATACTCTTGTCTATGGCTAATCGTATGATTAAATAGAAATCTGTAAATAGAAGCCATGTTTTCACATGTAGGATTATTAATCATTTAACATTATCTTCTTATGTCCATGCTATAAAAACAATAGTAGAAACACCAAAACTGATATTTCTTCTACTCTTTACCCCCCCAATTTCATAATATCTATATTGCTACTGATTAAATCATTTACACTCCTGTTTGTCCTTTCCTTTCCTTTTTCTGGCAAAAAAAAAAAAAAAAATCCTCAGGGAAAGGAAAGTAATGCATAATACTGGTTTGGTCTTTTATGAAGGGGACAATATTTATTAACTACCCAATTAAAAATATTTTATTATATAGTTGCTACTCCAAGTATCAAAGAATCTATTATAACTGCTGCCATAAATGGAGGTTTCCAAAGTTTATAAGCATATAAAAGCTGCTCTTTGGATTATAAGGTTTCAGCTACAGAGAAAATTGATTTCTGGAGATGGGATCATTTTGAAATTGCAGAACCAGAGTCTTTTTATAACGGAATGTCCCTTATACTGTATTACAGGTGCTTAGCCTATCATTTTGCCAATGATTACAACAGTTTACAAGGACATTAATGCAGGTTAAGCATAGGTGGTTTCTGGAGATGAGGTGCTCTGAATTTGTGCATCGTATGCACTGGAATTTCAACAAAAATATTTGTAGCTTTTGAAGGGTTATGATTGAGGACAAGTTTGCTACAATCCCTTTATGACTAAAAATGGAGCCTTTAAATGCTTTGTTTGTATACCTATAATCAGATTATACTGGGACCATTAGTTATAGAGACTAAACATATAAATATGATTCCGCCTGGTTCTTATAAATAAATTGTGCCATTACATGGTTAAACTGTGCAACACTCTATTATTAAATGTGATAATGGCCGCTAATTTGAAGGGTCTTAAAGAGGACAAATTAATGGACAAATTAATGGAAGTTCAAGTTATTTGTGGCAATTGGCTTTGAGGGCTCTTACCACCTTCAGACTCACAGATAGCATGCCTTAAATGCCAGCTGTGAAAGAATGACCACAGAAGAAAGCTATTGTTTTCCTGTCCATGCTTAAGAGTTTCCTGATCAGTAGTTATTTGGTTGTCCACTATATAGGACAAATAAGAATTCTTGTGTTTTGTACAACTAAAAGGGCAAGGCTCCAATCCAAGAGAATGATGTTAGAAATTTTGATGAACCAAACTTCATTTTGCTGCTGTTGACTGGAGAAGTTAACCAGGACTAATGAACCAGTTTTCAAGAAACCTTTTGCTTCTTGTGATATAGGGCCACAACCAAATCATTGATATGAGCACTATCCTGTTGATGTCACCTGAACTGGGCTTCAACCAGAGTTGTGAGATCTTGGTGCACTGTTTGCACTGGCTTCAGGCATTACAGCATTACAGCATGGGAAAAAATTGGATGCAAGATCCACTACTTGGATTTTATATCATTGCTCCAAATAAATTTATAAATGAACAAAGGGCTGTTCAAAAAGCCTTGCAGCTACCTATCTGACAACTTGAATCTTTAGATAGCATCCCCTTTGCCATGGAGAATGTTCTTTCTCCAAAACAAAATGAAGATCAATAGGAAACTGCTGACTCCTGCCCAGATTTCATACAAGTCCAGTGCCATCTTGTGACTAAATTCTATAATGACACTGTCCACATACCCTTCAACATTTTATAGAGGTACAGACATTTATATATTGTACCTTTCTTGTTTCATTTTAAGGAGCATATCTCAGCAGCACTATGCTTTTACTGCCAAATTCTTTATGCTGTATATAGTATTGCACTGACTTCTGAAATCACAGTGCTGTTGAGCTGGCTAATAAGAAAAGAATAAACAATCCTGATCAAAAGGCTTAAGACAGAGAAGGGTTCGCTTTGTGAAAAAAAGACCAAAAATATATAGAGCCTATATGTATATTCTATTGTAAAGTAAGTTCTATTGTGCTCGTTTCTTAGGTGTGATCAGAACTACAGCAGAAAATAAATCTTGTCAGCGGCAGTGTGCAAAATTGCAGAGCTGTGTGTATAAATGTGAGCACACACACCCGTCTGATTTTTCCTTACTGCTGCTTGTAATAAGTACAGCTATAATAGCAACAAATCCCAACTGTCTCTGATCAAAAGAATGCCGGAATTCAACTGGATTTATTCCTGGGTATAAAAGCTTTAGGACTACAGTCTCAGAAATACATAATGAATGCACTGTTAAATGAATTTAAATCATAAAGACCATCCACTTTAGTGCATGACACCAGGAATCTACAATCTTTTTCAGCCCATAGGTTTCACTTGGCTTTTAAGAGGTGTGCAAGAGTCAACTTTCAAAAACTGCTGGAACAAAATCTGAATTTCATTTATTTAATCCAGTGTAATTAATTCAGTGTAGCTACTATGACTATTTTCTTTAACTCTCCCTTTCTGTCATGTTAAGTATTAACTATTCATTAACTCTCCTCTTCTGTCATGTTAAAAATTAAAATTCAGCAGTAACCTTTGGAGGGCTGCACCCAAGATGTAGGGATTACCTGTGACTTTGCAGCCTGCTTTAAAGGTATTTTCAAATTCTTTCCCCAAAGAGAAGATGGGTTAAATGCTTACCTGCTTTATTTCATTAGTGATCTGTAACATTCTTACACAGAAGTCAGAACAGCATATATGAATTCCTCCTAGAAATTTCTCCTATGATTTAGACCCAAATCTGTTTTGCTTCAGATATAACTGCAGGCAATGCTTTGGGATATACCAGGATATTGATTTACCAAAGACAAAAACCAGAAAACAAGGAGTACCTTGCCAAATATGGACAGTTGGTAGATAGAACTGACTTATCCCTTTGCCTTATGGCACTTTAGCTATTCTGGCATAAGCCATTCTAAGTAAGACAGCTTCCCACATCTATAAGGAGCAGAGTGCCAAGAATTCCAGAAAATAAATTATCCTCTTTCTAGTTCAAATATGTTTAAAATAAATACATGGTTTAGGGGAAGGGAAAAATATCAGCCACATATGTCGATGGTTTAAATTGACCCACTGTATTAACTTCCATACTTCTGAAAGATTGGTTTATCAAGGATTTTTCAGCGCTGCTGAGGCAAGCTGGCCCACAGCTGTTTGTGTGAGTGCCCAGAGGAATGTGTTTTCCACGGAGCATGCCACCTTGAACCACTTTATTTTTTAAAATCCAAAGGATTTGTTACATCAGGGTTTTCAAAACATTTTTTTGCCAGAAGTGTTAATGTGTGTCATTAAAGCTGCCAAGATGCGCATGGCATACCGAGACCCTCGCCTGCGTTTATAGAAACTGACATAAGAATGTTAAAGAAAACAGAGCGGAGATATGGAGAGTGACAGCTGATTATTTATTTTTACATATTTTTCAAAGTATCAATAAATCCATTTGAGACTTCATGACTTGAGTGGTTGTAAGAGCAGCAAAGAATGAGTTATAATTAAAACCTGTTCTTTTTCAACACACACCAAGAGAAATTGAATGAGGGGATAGCTATAGAATGAACTTTGAGCTGTCAAATGAAGTTCAATTACGTAAAGGAGAAAATAAAACTGGTGATAGTTATGGTGAATGTGATGAATAACCTACAGTTATAGATACTTGCCACCAACTTAGGGTTATCTTTAGGCAAGCAAAATCTCGAGGCATCTGGCTGATGGTAGAATAGACTCAGTGACCTTGGTCAACAGCAGAAATGGCATATTCACTTTTAAGCTTCGGTTAACAAATACAGATGCCATCTACATATAACATCATATGGCCAAACTAATAAATTATGTTGTAGCCTAATATGATAGCCCACAATACAATCTATTTAGAAATGGTTGTATTTCCACAATTGAACCCTGAACTTCTCAAGCATGTTTTAGCCTAGTTTAGCATATGATACAATCTCAGCCAAAGACCATCAACGAAACCTATGCACAAATGTATTATGCAATTCTTCATGCAATTTATGAACGGAACAATTTGGACCCTACATCACATGTCCACAGGGAAGAATGATTCAAAACTGGAGGAGAAACGTTATGTTTTACAACATCAGCAACAGGTGCCCCCACACCTCTATTGCTTTGGTAGTACTCAGTGAGTTACACAAGCAGGAAAACAGTGGTGAGCTCTCTGAGCTTTGTGCCTATCCTGAGCAGTATATGAAGACTACAGCACATGTAACAGGGAAGGAATGAGTGCACATATATACCAAGCAGAAAACCTTAAGGAGCAAACTTTGCAGTGCAGTGACCATGATAAATATAGTGGTTATTGCAAAATAGGAGGAGGAATATAGTAAATTGGATGAGAAATTGTTCTGAATGAAGGTGAATTTAGAACAAGAATTGCTAATAATACTGCAAAGCAGAGAGTGTGATCAAGGCAACCCATACAATCAATCAATCTTACAATCAATCAATCTTGAGTTAAAGATGTAGAGTTTATAAAGTAATTGACAGGTTTGGGGACAAGAAGTTGAGAAACCCATACAAAACTCTGAAACTGCCTATACTGTGTGTACTTACCACCTGGATAGCAACTACGGTAACATTGCTTTATTTCTATTTAAATCATAGCTTTCACTTATGAATATCTATTCAGTAAACTGATTAATGAAAGATATATGAATAACTTTTAGCATCTTTTGTTCTCTTTTTAGTTATTCATAAGTGATTACTTTGAAGATAGTTCATGGACAAATCTGCCCAAACTTTCAGCGAATGTTCCTACAACTTCCAAACATTTGTGATCCATACAAATCCAACACAGAGATTCTGCAGCAGTCCATAGAATAAAACCAAAAGAAGAATGCATCTTGTTTCCCTGTGCAAATAGATCCTACTCCTTGTGAAGGGATGCTTGATGAAATCTGCATTTCCGACAGATAAAAAGGCCTTCTTGTTTCTCTTCAGAAGTTTGCTGTTCAACAAGTCCTTTCAAATCTTGCTCCTTAAATGTAGATTTTCTCCTTTGTTTTCAGAAAAGTAATTGCAGAAATTACTTAATAAATCATATGCATGTACATAGGGACTGGAATCAAGCTTTCAATGCATAGATTTGTATGCATGTTTATGAGAAGGTCATGGGGTGCAAAAGCATCTTTTAAAATGTTTTCTTATTTTTATGGTTAAATATTGCACTCCTCCCTCAGCACTTTGCTCACAATTAATAACTTGTTTTGGATGTACCTGTTGCTAGCATTTAATTTCTGTTTAGCACATTCACATAAAATATGGTCATGTGTCAGTGTATATAGTCCCTGCTTGATGTTGTATATAATTCTTATAATATTCTGAATGGCATGTGCTAATTATTTAGTACAATAGCTCATCTTATGGAGCTGTAAGTCTGGGAAATGAAGGGTAGTAATTACCTGGAATGAGGATTTCTTCATTGTTGTGGTTGAGACCAAAGTGTGGGAGGGGAAAAATTCAAAATCAAAACAGCTTTCAGTTTAAAATTATTCAAGGCATACTGAAAGAGTTAACACTTCTTGACAAGTTTATAACTAGCAAGTCTGGAATTTCTGGCTTTGAAGGCAGCGGTTTGGTGAAATGTGCAGTAATTATGAAATCCTCACTATGATTCAAATATATATTTTTCTTATGCTAACAAATTCCATCTCCCATTTTCTAAACTAACTTTTTTGGACTTCTTTCCATAGGCACTTTCCTCACTCTTGCATTTAGCATTTGTCTGCATGTTCCAGAGCTTCCTAATTTAGTTTGACTTGCCTGCCTTGACCTACAAAGGGGGTAGGGAGATGAAAGCAACAAAAGAAGATCAAAATAAAAGAAAGCTTTGCCAAGAAAATAGTGATTTACGAGACACAAAGAAAGATCCTACTTTACATCAGAATAGATGCTTTCAATTCCTTGTCAAAACTCAAGAAGGTATGACCTTCCTTGACAAAATACTTCAGGTTTTATTTTGCTGTTTTATTTTCTTATAAGGAACTATCCTTTGGCAAAGGAGAAAGCGGAACTTGAGTCAGAGGAAGACTCCAAAAGACAGAACATTTTACAGTCCTGGGGAAAAAAGAATTTGTCCCTTTTCAGATTTCCTGCCCCCTTGAATTTAATAACGGTTTGTACCATGTTTATTTCCGAATGTTTCTCTACATTTCTATGGGGTTTAGTTCTGGACTTTGATTTGTCCATTGCATAATAATCTCTTGCAAACTTGCTTGAATATTGGGGCTCATTGTTTGGCTGCTTGTTTTTCAAGAGCTTCAGCTGATAGACAGATGGCTACATATTCTCCTGTAGAATTCTTTGATATGAAGAACTTATGCTTTGATTTGCTTTGAAGCTCATTTGTCTCGATGATAGCAAATCAGCCAGTTTGGTTTTTTTAAACTATGTCCATGAATGCATGGTTTCATTGTTTTTCCACTGACTGGAAGCCCAGGAGAAAAGTAAAAATGGTGACTAAAAAGTAGTAGTTTGTTAGTTTTTAACCAGGCATGGTTCCCCTACTGGGCTACTAAGAAAGACCTGCATTAGATTTTTCTGAGGAGAAACAGAAAAGAAGAAAGGGGGTTTTAATTTTAAAGCTGGCTTTTATTCCTGCATATATGTCCATTGTGATGTCTTAGCTTTGTGGGTGTGTGGGTGTGTGCATTTATTCACCATGTCTACATATAATTTTATACATTTATAAGCATACGCAGTATATTTGTAATAAGACTTGCAACTGGCAATTGCTTTCTGTCAAAAGGAGAATTGGGAGCCAACAATAGTAGAGGAATTATACATTGGGGGTGAAAATTGTCTGATCCCTGGACTGAGTCTCTTCATAAGCGACTGCCAAAATATTTCAGTCCAGACAGGATGGAGTTGGGATTAAGTTGGCATCAGCGCAGGACAAAAATCAGTGGATGCAATGCAAAGAGGTTTATGTCCCTGGCTGTGATTGTAATTTTTTCCAAACTGATCGGCATCAATGCTATCTTTTTCAATTTATTTATTCTTATTTTTTGAACAAGGCATGATGTGTCTCTAGAATCTTTGTAGTGCATACCTCACTGTGATGGTATGAGCCAACGTTTGTGACATGTATACTGTACATGGCAAGCAGATCAAAATCAACCCTGCAGGTCGAAATCAGTTGTTTAATAAAATGCCATGAAACCGCATTATAGCTGATAGGAGCAAATTATTATTTAAAATCTCCATTTAATACAAAAGTACATAATCACAGCAATTTACATCATTTGTGTGATGATGTCATTATGCAAATGATGTCATGTGCACATTTTCCATGATACTACTCATACAACGTCTGAATCCCGCCAAGTCCAAGTGGCTGTTCCTACCGGCGTCTCAGGATATCCAGTTAGTTCCTTCTTTAACTATAGGGGGTGAGGTGTTACCCCCTATAGATAGGGCTCGTAACTTGGGGGT
>JANHFR010003663.1:144099-157512 GCA_032468015.1 Mimophis mahfalensis
AGGGCTGTTGCTGAGCACTTTGTAAGCCGCCCTGAGTCTTCGGAGAAGGGCGGGATATAAATGGGATTAAAAAAAAACAACAAGTTAACATGATACAAAAAAAGTAGTCAAAGAAAAAAATGATTTTGACAAATAGTCCACCATCTATTCTAGCCCAAAGCCTGAGGAAAAGCCTATTTTTAAAGGCTTATTAAGGAAAATCTGAGTGTAGATAACCTAAAATTCTGGCAGGTGCTTTCTAGAGGATAGCAATAACATATAGCAATAACAGTAGCAGTTAGACTTAAATACCACTTCACAATGCTTTACAGCCCTCTCTAGGCTAATCAGCATCTTGCCCCCAACAATCTATGTCCTCATTTTACCAACCTTGGAAGGATGAAAGGCGGAGTCAACCTTGAGCCAGTCAACATCAAACTCCTGGAATGAGCAGTGAGTTAGCCCTGCAGTAGTGCATTCTAACTACTGTGCCACCATGGCTCTGAATGGTACATGTTGCAATAATTCCCATGTGAGGTGACTAATGCACAAGTCCCTATCTAAAAGGTTTGCCACTGCAGAGACAGATGTGGTTGCACATTAGCAGAATTTGTATGAGGAACCACAGCTGTCACCTCAAAAGGCCATTTCTTGACCCAACAGTTTTGAACAATTTTTGTCCAGTTTCTATCCTTCTTTTTTGACAAGGCTGTTGATAAGATGATGGGCCTGCAGCTCCATAGTGTTCTGTACAAAGTAAATTATCTGGACACCCTTGTGGTTGGGTTTAAATCTGAGTTATGGAATCAAGACAGCATTGATCACATTTGTACATAATCTTTGGTGAGTCTGGGATGGGAGTAATACATCTATCATGATCATCGTTTATCTCTTGAAAGCTTTTAATACCATTGTTCACTGTATAATTCTGGGTTGACTGAGAAGGTTAGGAATGGGGAAAACACTATTCTTCAATAGTTCTGTTCCTTCCCCCAAGGCTACTTTTAGTCAGTGTTGGTAGGGAGGAATAGGTCTGGCCCCAACCCTCTGCTTTGCAGAGTGCTACAGCACTACACTATCCCTGCTTCTGTTTAATATCTATATGAAGCTAATCCATCAGTGCAAGGTCAACTATCATTATATTCAGCTTCCCCAGGGATATGCCATCAAGATGCTCTCCCTGGAGGCTGGACTGGTCCAGACTGGTCAGAATCAGTTTCAGCTGAAACATGACAAGACTGAGTGGCTATGGCTTTCAGGGGCCCCTTCATCTAATTATTTTCCATTTTTAACTCTGAATGAGGTCACACTCCCTCAGGCAGAGTTTGTTTATTTATTAAACTTATGTGCTGCTTCCCAATCTCACCTAGAGGCAAAACATTAAAAAAAAGAGAAAACATTAAAACAATCAATGTTAACTAACTTAATTTTTTTAAAAAATGGAGATGAAGGGAGCGAGATACACATGGGAGGATATAGGGTCTTAACCATTAACCACTTCCAGTATGAGACAATCCTATCAGGGCCACAGGCTAATTGTTATCAAGCTCTTTCAAAAGGCCAAAAGGTTATGAATCTCACCTTTTGGGGAGGGTACAATGTACCAGAGGGTGGGAGCCATTGGAGAAAAGGCTCTTCGCCTTGACTCCTCCAATCAAAATTCTTTGACCAACAGGGTCCACAGCCTACCCCTTCTGCTGGTGCGGGTGGGGCAGACCAACCCCACCAGGATGACAGTTTTTCAGTGGGAGTTGGTATGCAATCTGGGATCCTACACATCAAGACCACCTCGGCTCTGAAGATACCAGCCATTTGTTAGTAAAATTTCAGGAAATCTGCTCTCTAAGACCACAGTCACTAAACCCCAAAGTCCAACTTTGTGATGAAACTTTGGATACAAAAAGCAGACCAACATTTATTTCAAAATGCACATTTTAAGAGTAATATTCAGTTAGAAATCCATACTTTGAACTTGGATTGATGGGATTTTATTAAGGGTTTTTAATTGTTAGTGTGGGCATGTACTGGTTTAATTTTATTTTAATTATTGTATTTTATGTTTTTAATGCCCTGTTAACTGCCCTGAGTCCCTAGGGAGAAGGGCGGTATAGAAATTTAAATAAATAAATAAATAAATAAATAAATAAATAAATAAATAAATACATACATACATACATACATACATACATACATACATACATACATACATAAGATATAATTCAACACTTGTGAATCCACTTAGAATACACATATTCAAAAAACAAAATTTGTCCAAATATTTTTAAAATTGCAAATTGCTATGGAAAGGGAGATGAAATACTAGATTTACAGATGTACAAAATTATTACATATGTATAAAATGATTATAAAGCAGATTTTGTCTCAGAACTCACACAAGGTTTTTAATATAATCTTTAAAGGTCATGCATTGCATTTTACCTGGAATACTGTTGGTTTTTGGCAACTTTAGATAAGGCGAAATACAAATGTATGATATCCAGATTTATGATAACCAAAGTTTCAGAAAGTTAAGATTTATCCATCTAAAAATAGAAGCCTGGTTTCGGCAGAGCATTTGGCAAATGTTCAAAGATGGGAAAATATGTTGAAAAGTTACAAATGTGCTGAAATTTTAGTTTGTGCAAGTATATATTTCAGGTCTCAAGCACATAAGTATCTTCCATAGAAGTTGATGGCTACAATAAAGGATCAAGATGAAAGCAGGGAAGAGAAAGAAGACATTGTTTGTAATTTGATCCAATATATTGCCAAAGCTCTAAACCTATCAATATGACATCAGCATATTTTAGATAACTAAAATAATAATCATAATATCACTGAATGTGAATACTAAAAAAAAAGTCAGAGTCCCTAAATTGTCCCATACTCTGTAGTATGCTGTTTGCTGATTTCAGTGGTGTATCCTTAAGATTTATCTGACACCTTAAATTTGAGGTTAATTTTAGAGTTAATTTGTAATTTGGGGTTAAATCTGAATATCAGCACTCAAAAGTGAATTTCATTGTCTTCATGCTGATATTTTTAAGCAACCCATTTGGAAAACACAATTTCCAACTTTGTCACCTTCATTAAGAAGAAGAATGTTGATTAAGTAGAATCAGCATGCAAGAAAATATTTAGCAGCTGTTCTCTCATTGCAAAGCTTAAAATATATGGAAAAATAATCACATAGATATTTTATGCCAATTAGCAAAATACTTTTTTAATTAAAGCCAATGCTAACATTGCAGCATGAGCTTAATATTGTTAAACCTTAAATAAATGCAGTTTTCTTAAAAACTTCTGCCCCATATTTTAAAATGATAATATAAACTCCAGTCTGTTCACTACCATCTCCCTATATTTATAGTGTCAGTTACTATCTACCGATAGTTTTCTTTTTATTTTATACTTGCCTAGCCTTATATGAAAAAAAGTGGGTGGGGGGAATTGCTTACAAGGGCAAGATAGATATAGTAAATAAAAAGAACGTATGCTTCTATTTACTGCATCTATCTTGCCCTTGTAAATTACCTAAAGAAAAGATATATGTGAAATTAACTTCCACATATTAACTCCATTTTGCTGCTTCACTTGTATGGGAAAATGCAAATTTAAATGCATTAATGTTGCTTATACTACTAAATGCATTTTAACATGGGGTCATTTGCTATTATTGTTTTATATCTCAAACTTTAACCTTCTTTAATCTGAGTGTGGCTGAGTTGAAGAAATAAAGGGTTTTCTTACCCTAGTTACAGCAGAAATTATATATGGAGCTGCCTATAACTCATATCCTTTATTGGATTTGGCGTCCTATATGAACATTGTGCAGACTACATGGCAAGAAAACCTTCTAGAAAATGTGAAAATAATTGACCAAATTCACATAAATCAGTTTAGTCCAGTTTATACGTGTTCCTGATTTTTTTTTCTACTTCATTTGCGCCCTCAGTTCTTAGCTGACAATTTCCTGTCCCTCCCCACCTTCCTCAACACAATGGAAATTTAATTGAATGTTTTATGCTTTAGCAATATCAAAGGAATGAAAAGAACGTAGGTTTCAACCATATTTCAATAAGTACATTAATTTTTACCTTTTAACTGACACTTGTGCTAATTTCCTTAAATGCTCTTTTTCCTTTCCTTTTCTTTCTTTTTCTACAGGCACTTTTTTGATCTGTCTGGCTTTGTCGGGTCTGATGATGAGGGCTTACTTCAAATGCAAAAAGATTAGCTCTCTTTCCTTTAATAGCACAATTATATAGTGTGTGATGTCTAAATCATGAAAGATATCAGGGACAGACTTCTAAAGTCACATCAGTTTATAACAAAAGTGGCAGTAATCATTTTAATATCAAAATTACTCTAATTTCCTCATGCTGTTTAGAAGGGATTGCAAAGTGGGGGGGTGGGGAGAGGATAGGGAGAAACAACACAAGAACCAGCTTGGTAACCCTTTTGCTTTATGCAATTGTTTTAAGTAACACAATAAAAGTAAAATGATTTGCGTTATCTAGTTTTAGTGTTCAGAGGGACAGGGACAGATAATTGAAACAACAACAGGGAGAAAGTATCAGGACTTGAGAAGCCTTGAAAGGTTGCAGGTTTCTTTGAGGTCACACATTCTCAAGTTTTATCCTGAGGAAGTTTAGCAGTGGTGGGTTGCAAATTTTTTAACAACTGGTTCTCTGGCTGGGTAGGCGTGGCCTGCTGGTCATGTGACTGGGTGGGTGATGTCACTCATCACACCCAGCCCTGCTTCCCAGACACTCACCTCAAAAGAACAGGAAGGATTCAGAGGCTAATCTGATTCTGTCACTGCCTATTTTTTGGCCTGTTTTTCAGGCCGTCTTTCCAGCCAAGATTGGCTTGAAATCAGCCTGAAAAAAAGCCCCCCAAAACAGGCTGTTTTTCAGATTGTTTTCAGGTCAGTTTTTGGGCCGTTTTCAGGCCGTTTTTCCAGCTAAAATCGAGCTGAAAATAGCCCTAGAAATGGCCTGAAAACAACCGGGAAATGGCCTGTTTTTAGGCCATTTTTCAGGCTGTTTTCAGGCTATTTTTCCAGCCAAACCTGGCCTAAAAATGCCCTGAAAAACAGGCCATTTTCAGGCTGTTTTCAGGCCATTTTTCATCCAAAAAACCCCAGCTGAAAATGGCCCAAAACTCAGACAAGGGTGGGGCCAGCCTGTGCTCTGATTTGCCAGTTTTCTGAACTGTGCAGAATCAGAACAAGGGGTTTTCCTGAATTGGTCCAAACCAGCTGAATCCCACCCCTGAAATATAGCCATTGTCACAGGTTCTTTTACATATACAAAAGTCAGTGCATGTATAAACAAAGAGAGCTAACACACCCTGGGCAACACAACCAAAGGCTAGTAAGTCCCTGCTTAATACTCCACTATTTCCCATTTCTCTTATCCCTCCTACTGATGTTCCTCCAACTACTACTACTCATGAGTCCTACTACTAGAGAACAATATCTTTTTCTATCTGCTTTAGGCTGCTTTATTTCCACAAACATATAATATACCTCTTTCTCTTTCTCTTTCTCCTTCTCCTTCTCCCTCATACCACCACTACTACCACCTGCCTCTCTGAGAGCTTTTATAGCCAACAGGTGCTGTATTACCTAGGGAGAGGTATTAAAAGGACATTGCAACAGCAGCAGAGGGTACTGACCATTTTGTAGACAGCTGTCCTCTCACAAGCATGTTTTGAAAGGACCAAATCTCCCTTTGAAAGTCAACAGGCAGTGTCAGATTTAGGCAGAAACTAAACAAGTCACAGCTTAGACTTTTACAGGGCTTACAAAACTTCAGGGGTTTTCTTGGGGGAGGGGGAGCCTCTAGAATATTAATGTCACTTTTATGTGTAATATTTTTAAAATCTTGTGTAGCAAATTTGTAGCAAAAAAATAATAATAAACCAGCCACTTATTTTCCCAATTATGCTAATGATCATCAAATTTTTACCATTTCTGGGCACACACAACTAACTGATCCTTCTGCAATTTTTGTATTTATTCTTGATATATTTCTTTTTGTATAAGGCAGGGATGTGGAACTACGGTAACTATGGCCCTTACAACTTGTGGACTTCAAGTCCCAGAATTCCTGAGTCAGCCATTCTGAGAGTGGAAGTCCACAGATTGTAAAGGGGCTATAGCTGCCCACCCCAGTATAAGGGAACAGTAAGAGAATTTTGCCAAATATTAGGCACAGATGCACCCTTCACACATCCAATAAACCAGTTACACAGGTGCTTCTGATTCTGAGACAAGCCACAGAGATAGTTTAGCATTTCTCCAGTTGCACCATCTACACCTGCAGCAGTACCTTTTTCCAATATTCTCAGAGCAAATACAAGTTTTGTACTCTTGTTTTTCCCCCCAAAAAATTAACGTTTATAATATTCATTTCAGTTCTGATCACCAACATATCACTATCAACCCTTTATACATCTCTAAAACACTTTTTGCAACATTCCCTGAGTTCAAATTTATCCATTCATTTTTTTATTCTGTTCATTCTGCTATAGGTTTCTTATTTAGGTCTCTTTACTGCTTTTAAAAAAATATCCATCAAACTTACTCTGTACTTTCTGCAAATACATTCTGTATCTTTTGTTCACATTGAGTATCTTCTTTGCAACTTTTTTAATTTTATACATGTGACTCTATAGCTTTTTTTTAAAGGAGTCATTATCTCCTAGCAATTTTTCCCCATTCTCATTCATTTCTCTATCCTCATGCTCAGCCTCAGCCTCTATCATTTTGCCAATCGTTTTTAAATATTTTTCATTAGCCAAACTCCACATAATTCCATGGTACTCTGTAATATAATTCTTTCCCCTCTGTTCCAAAGATTTCACATTCTTTTCGCTTGTTTCTAATTTCCTCATTCTGCTTCAAAAGTAATCTAACTTCTAATACTTTTTCTCGCAAGACTCATACTTTTCTTTTTGTAATGAACTCTCCTTTCTTTCACTTCTTTCCTTTCCTTCTATGTCCACTTTCCCATCTGCTCCTGATTGTCATAAAATTCAGAATCTTGCATTACCCTTGAATCTTTCAATGCCTCCCTCAATATTTCTTTATAAGCAAATTACTTTTTGCTATATGTATGTATGAATAGATGTAACCTTAACTCTCTAACTAAAACATACCATTTACTATGCCAGTACAACAGACATGATACTCATTCTCAAATCTCTAAATGGCCCTATCATGTTTTATGAACCATCTCATCTCCCCCCAGTCCATTCATATCACATTTTTGACCATGGAATTTACTGTTTTGCACATTTTTCCCAACTCATCTGTCATAAATTTTAGCCCTTTAGTTAATACTTAAAACTACATCTTCAGTTCTCTGTATATATTAATCAGCTACAGTCCTTAAGATTAAACTACAGGCAGATCCTTCCCTTTTTCATAGTTTCATACACCGTATATTTAATGTTTTTAAAATGTTTTTTTAAAACCTTGTAATCCTTTGCATCAAGGTGGAGTCAGGGCAACTGAATGGAGCTGAGCATTTACTGGCCGGATGCCCTTCCTGATGGTCCACATGGAGTTCACAGCAGACAATCACTCATTGTGACCAGAGAGAGAAATAAGTGACACTATCTAGGATCAAACTCACAGTCTCCTGATTGTGAGGCAAGAGCTCCATCTCTAGGCCACCACACTACTCATTGTTCTTTACCATTTATTCCCTGTATATTTCTAGTCACCATTTTTCATATGTCATGTTTGTCCCCAGAGGGCCCACCAATATTGACCTCCACTGCCTATCATGCCCTTAATCAGTTGAAACTTTCACACAAGTCTTTCGAATTTTATGTGGAAAAAAAAAAGTAGACTAAGTTACCAAGCCTTATTTGTACCCAAGCCACATACAACATTTCCTGCTAATGGTAAAAATAGTATTAATGAGTTCTGGTACATTTTGGCCAGAATGCCATAAGCACAATCGAATTTCTCCAAAGCATACCCTAAGTTCTCTAAGCTACAAGCTATTTTGCAAGCCACAGATTTTTGTCCACATCCCATTAATATGGATATTATGTGCAATGAATGTAATTTAAAAAATATAAATTCATTTTCAAATTGATGATATATGAAAAATCATATTTCCATAATCAAGGGATCTATCTTCATTATTTTTTTGCAAAGATTAATGATTTTAAAAGAGAGAGAAAAATCAATGATACTGCACCTATTTTATGGAAACATTTCAAGAATGTAATTGAAAGAACAGTATCACTAGCTAATAAGGTATTTTAACTCTAGAGGTAGCTATACAACAGATCAATCTGGAAGAAACTTTGGCACATTTTAGGTTCAGAATACTTAAACAGGAGCAGCCTGACCTGTTGTCAGTCTATTTTAAGATAGAACATTTGGTAATTTCTAATGAAGAAAAAAGTAGCACAGCACTTAAACTTTGGCAGAAGGACAATTTTAAAAAAACTGACTGGAATAAAACTGCATGGCACAGATTTGTACTTTCAGAACAAGTGATAAACATGTTTGGTTAAAAACTACAAGACTAAGTTGTTCGGAATCAGGAATTCAATCTGAACCCAAACTAAAGTAAAAAGTTAGAACCAAGCTGTTGCTGTTTCTATAACTGGACTTTTTAAAAGGCTCTGTAAGTAAGAAGGTAACTATTCTTGTTTTTTTTAAAAGAAATAACAGTTTCATTGAAAAACAATACTATGGAATCAAAAGCCCGTTGAATACCTTTGTATTAGTCTTACACAAGAAGCAAATTATCACCAAGTGGTTATTTATTTATTTTTGCCCTCCAGTGAATCTGGAGTGATGCATAACAATTTGTATAGCAGAAATATACAATTAAAACTGTCCATAAGGAAAACTATAAAACCATAAAATCAACTCAAAGATGTCAGTTCAATCAATCAAAACAGCATGACATCAAGCTTCAAAATCCCTGCAGGAAAGCTCCCTCTTAACAGCTTTGCAAAAAGCTCTTGTCATACAACTTTATTTTTTTAACCTGTGAACCAGAGTAGAATCAGGCAGCCTTTCAATTGCATGACTTCAGTCAAAGGCCAGTTCTGTGCAAAATAGGATACAGGATCATGATGATCATGATGATCTGCATTCTGCATAAACATTTGAAATAATTGTTGTGTTATATCAGCAGTCTAATAATCTAAAGGAAATTAAATGAAGTTTAATAGGATGGCCAATTGTAGCTTGCCTAAATAGTGGTATAAAAGAAGGTATAAAAAACAAATTTTCTTGGAATTTAATTTCAGTTCAGGGTTTTCAACGAGAAAACAGAGACAAAGGCCACTAAAATATTTGGTTCACTGGTCTGTCAATCTTTCCTCAAACCTTCTTAATAAAAATGCTATTGCACTTTATAATGATTATTGTAAAGCTTTGTGAAATGCCAGCTCCATGGTAGCTCTATAGAGATACACATTTTAATATGTTATTTTGATATAAGACCATCTTAACATGATATGATTGATTGATCCAATTGGTTGGTTAATTGATTGATCATTTGATTTGGGTTATTGTCAATTCCTGGCAACTGCCTGGACTACTTGATTGGCTTTGTGCTAAGGCAGGTTTAGAGTTCACAGAATCCCACTTTTTAGCCCAGTATCTTAACCACTACACCAACTGGTGCTCCATTTGTTAGACATATTTATATTTTCAGTCCAGATCTTTTAGTCCTAGAGTACAGTCCCAATTGCAACTGAACTGATAATAGACTAGTCTCAAATACTTATCCTAGTATGGCTCTAAATATCTGAAACACAGTATGTTCATGTCCTAAATAAGCTCATTATCTACATCAGTGGTTCTCAACCTGTGGGTCAGGACCCCTTTGGAGGTCGAATGACCCTTTCACAGGGGTTGCCTAAGACCATCAGAAAACACATATTTCAATACAAATACAGGTATATGTGAAAATAATTTTATGGTTAGGGGTCACCACAACATGAGGAACTGTATTAAAGGGTCGCGGCATTAGGAAGGTTGAGAATCACTGATCTACGTATACATCTTTATAATGCAAAATGGTTTTTTTAATAAAAGAGAGAAATATGTTAGCTAAAAAAAAACATAGATGCAAATAAATGGGGCCAATGAGAGGACTCAAAAAGTATTTCAATGCAGGCTAGACATATTTCATGACCCCAAAATACTGAATGTCAGCTGGAGGTGGTGGTGATGAAAAGGACCAAAAGAAAATCCCTCCTTCTGTCAAGTTCTCCTTGTCTTCCATCAGGTCAGGATGTAACAGGATAAGTGTAGTAAATAATGACACAAGATACAATTTTCTTGATGGTAGCACTGCAAATGTAGAAAATCTTTTCCAGGAAGTGTGCCAGACACCAATCCTATTAGTGTTGGACAAAGATCCTTTTCTATAACTCAATATTTGAATAGCCAATGGTCCCTGTAACAAACTTACTAGCATCCATGATGTTTTTCCCCTCTGCTTTATTAGTTTGACTCCTGATTGATGGCAGGCAAGGGCAAGAAACAGAAGCAGCAGGGACCATAGGAATGCTCTTTATTGTGGCAGGCTAGAATAACAGAGATTTATCTTGGCCCAATACTAACTCAAACCAAGCCAGGATTCTTTTGAGTTTCTTCCTCACACTTTACTTTTTCTCACGGCTGAGACGTCTTTTCTGAAACTCTTCCATTAACAGTTTATTTATTTTTTCTTTCCCCTTCCCAAAGCTATTTCTGCAGTTTTTCACAATATTACATTGTGGTTAATTTTTAATATTTAACAAGTGCAGGCTCAAATGAGGGGAAAAAATTACCTAAACAAATGATAAATGCACAGCTGATTAGCTGGCAAGAACTATGAACAGAACCACTTTATTACAAGAAAAGAGAAAGAAAAAGAAGAAATTTGTAGTATTATAGTTTAATCCAAGCAAGTCTGCAGAGGGAGGTCAAAAACATCAAGATGGCAGCTATGACATGGGGAACTTCAACTTAAGAATCATAACTGCTCTCCTGAGGTGGTGTTGTTTTTTTACTCTTCCCCTGAGTAAACATAGCTGTTGTGTATTTTTTTTAAAATTCCAGTTTATATGCCGCCCTTCTCTGGAGACTCAGGGGAGCTTACAATCTTAAGAAGCACAACTCTATGTGCTTAGCAATAGCCTTCATTCTTCGTATATGCCTGCTTATTAGCAGCATTTTTACAAGGTCAGCTTATTGCCCCCAACAATCTTGGGTCCTCAATTTACCTACCTCGGAAGGATGAAAGGCTGAGTCAACCTTGAGCCTGGTGAGATTCGAACTTGTCTTAATTACAGGCAGCTGGCTGCTAGGCTAACAGCCTGCACCACCAAGGCTCTTTTAATTTCATCATAATAACAAAAAATATAGGAAAACCATAGCTGGAATATGAATAGAGATAAGAAACTACTCAATTCCCCTTTCTGAAGGATACATGACAGCAATAGATAATTAATAAATCTGTTAATTGATTAATAAAAGTGACATGTCTGAAAATATGCTTATTTGCATCCCATTTTAGGTTCATAAAGGTATTAAATTTTGTATTTCTCATCATTTAAAACGAGAAGTGATTTTTTGTTTTTAAAAAATCACTACTCTTTTTAATGTCTGATGCAACAATCATAAAGTTTTCAGCAAAGAATCCCCCCAGTTCACTATAGGTTTAATTTATTATTCTTCATCATAGTTGGAAACCAACAGTGAGTTTTATAAAGAAAGAAATGGAGTTATATTTAGAGAACTTGTTAAAGGAAAATATGTGTCAATTTAGCTGACTTTTTACAGAAAGTACTTTGATGGAGAGATACCAGAACTATTTTAAAACCAAGACTATAGGATATTTTGGAGATGAGAGTTGATAAGTAAATGTGCAAATTGCAAAATTAATGTGAATATTATTACGTTCTCACATTAAAGAAACATTAATTATTGTATGCTGTTAGAGCTACACTTAAAACGGCCATCAATGTTTTTAGGTCACACCACACTAACAGCCTGGAGGCAGAGAGTCTGGCACCGGCAGGTGCAAAGCCAACCACCCTGATCACGAGGTAGCCTCATGATCTCTCAATCATAGTTAACTGAGGGACTATAAAACCACTCACTGAAATATCACCATGTAATGTGAACATCTCCTGCTGCTCATGTATACTCTGCAACTACTTTTTGTTTCCTTTCTGTAAGCTTGGCCACCTCGTGGCTTCTGTGAATATTTGTAAATAAACAGACTTCAGTTCTACAAAGAGTGTCCGACTTCTTGGAAAAGGGCTACATCCATCCATCACCTCTTAAACCCTTCAATGCAAAGTAATCATTAATGTTTTTAATAGCATTGTGGTCTCTTCCATGATACCAAAAATATTAACAATTAAGTATCCATTTTTGAAGGCCATAATTACAAATGCAGGCCCATGATAGGACACCATAGAATGGCCTTTCCTCCATCTCCTGGAACTATCAGTTGTAGGAAGCGAGGTCAGAGGAGAGCTATGAATGTAAAATAAAGATGACTGCCACCAAACTAAATTTGTCAAACAGCCTGTGTTCCATCTCAGTCACTAAAGTATAGGTCACTTATATAAGGTTAAGACAACAAGTGAAATTAACAAATAAAAGCTGCCCAGAATCCTCTGGAAGTTGGATGGCCTAGTTTTAATAATAAATAAATAAAATAGATTCATCCATATCTGTCTCTAATTATGTATTTTTATTTATTTATTTAATAAACAAAAAGACATAATTATAGACAGTTATGGATAGATCTATTTTATTTTCAATAGGATGTATTTCCAACACATTATTTGGTTTGGTTTGGTTTGGTTTGGTTTGGTTTGGTTTGGTTTACCTATTAGACTTCCAACCCACCTTCTTTCCAAGAGCTCAAGGCATCTTCCATGGGGATCTTTCTTGCTTTTTTTCTCTACAACAACAATTCTGCTGATGTAGCATAGGCTGAAAGACCAAAAGTGTGCCCTTGAACCTGTGGGTCCACTTAACTACTTTGTTATACCAAGAGAATAAAAGTTACTTTCATGCTGAATTTGCATGAGTTTGCAATTTTTGAAAAATCTATGCAAATATTGGTATCTATCCTTTCACACAATTTTCAGAACATATTCATTTTCTTAAGCTGTTTCTTCTAATGCATCTATTTATATGTGACTTTCCTATAGCTATTTTCTAGTCATTTTCCTGGCCTTATTTAGGGAAAGGCCTACATTACAATACTCAGAAAAATGCAAAGCTTAAAAGATAACTTTGTCCTATGATGCCTAGACATATTCTAATTGCTACCCAGCCTTCATATAAAAACAGCCCTACTGGTTTTTTTTAAAATCCCATTTATATCCCGCCCTTCTCCGAAGACTCAGGGCGGCTTACAATGTGTTTAGCAACAGCCC
>JANHFR010003663.1:209104-228138 GCA_032468015.1 Mimophis mahfalensis
TAATTTACTTTTATTATTCTAGCATACAAAGAAACATTTCATCACAGCCTCTTCATTTAAGTGGGAAAAATTATAAACCAAACATTTTTTTTCCTTTTGAATGGATGAATTGTTGTAGATAATTGTGAAGATTAGTGACTATTGTTTATTATTTCAATTTATATAACCACGTATTTTAAATACGTGACTCTGAGCAGCTTATAACAATTAAAACCAACGTAATATAGCACTTGCACCTGAATGAGGGTGATGATTAGGTTCTTCTGTCCCCTTTTCTCAGATGACCAGCGCTTCTGACCCAAACACATTGACACATGGTGAGACTTTAATTAATATTAATATTCCTTAGGATAAAATAAGATTAAACAGTAAAACTATAAGCAACCAACACCAGTGCAGTGAGCATGCAAACAATAACACAGAAAAGAGTGAATTGATATATAGCACAGAAATATAAGAAACTGTTCTTTATAAAAGCAACAGGAATAACATCTGGACTTATGTCCTGCTTCATAGTGCTTCTCAGCACTCTCTGAGCAGTTTACAATACCAGCCTATTGCCCCCAACAATCTGGGTCCTCATTTTACTTGGAAGGATGGAAGGCTGAGTCAATCTTGATCTGGTCAGGATCAAACTACTGGCAGTCAGCAGAATTAGTCTACAATATTGCATTCTAACCACTGTGCTACAACAGCTGTTGATGGGTATGTCAATGCCTGTAATGCCAAAGGGTATAACTAAGGAACAATTCCCCCATCCACTGGCCAGGATTAAATGGCAGTCAACATAGGGGGCCAGGCTAACATTGCAGCTCCCGGATAAAAGAGACAAATAAGCCACAGGAACTGTTTTGTGGCCAAATGGCCCTTCTCCAATCCTGCTGACTTCCTTCTGGGTGCAGTCAGAAGAACTCTCCAGTCAGGAATAACGATTCAGCTGAACCAAGGTTCACAATCACTTCTCACTATGCCCTCCATAGGATTGCCACCTCTCTTGTGGCAGCAAGAATGCAGCCTAGAGCCCAGGATATGGCAGCAATTCTTCCTCCAGCAGCAACATGTTCTCTCTCCAAACAAGTCCAGAGCCTTAACAGTATGACCCTGTTAGAATCTATTCATTCCCATATTAAACAATAATGTCTATATGTTGTAGAATGCAGTTAAAATGGCCAACAATATTTTAGGCCACACCACACTAACTGGTTGGAGACAGGGAGTCTGGTATCAAGCAGGTGCAAGGCAGACTCCTGATAGTCACAAGACACTCATGTGATGTGTCAATCATAGTTACTGGATACTCTATAAATATGGGAGGCAACCATGCCTCACATTCTTCCCGCTCTTTCTTGCTTGTGCTACTTCTAGTTTCGCTTTTGTATGAATAGCCACCTCGTGGCCTCTGTAGATATTCATAAAATAAAGTGTCTTCATTGTGACTCAATATTGTCTTGGCATCCTGGCTTTGGGCTCTACTTCAATCTATCAACCTGTGATTGTACACGAGGTTCTTCATTTAGTTGTTAACATTGCAGCGGCTCTAAGTCTGCAATGCATGAAAATTAACAGACCCTCTGCTTCCATGCTCTCTCCAAACTCCCTTTCTTATGGTAGCAGGAATGCAGCCTACAGCCCAGGATACAGCAGCAGTTATCCATTCAAGAGCAGCACTGTCTCTCTCCAGCTTTTTGCAATTTCCCTCTCTCCAAGCTACTTCTCCCTTTCTTCACCCTGGGCATCTGGTATCTGTGGTTCTACTCCCTGGCACTTTGATTCAATGCTCTCTTTTGGAGATCACATCACCCAGAAGTCCACTCCCTGTTCAGAGTTTAACAGGCAAGATTCCAGCCAGCTAATCAGAAGCATAGCTAATGTTGCAAAAAGCTGAAGGAAATGTGTGCTCTGCTGAAAATGTGAAATTCCATATCAAGAGTCAGATGTGAGATTCAAGCTCACATCTCATATATCCTGAGTATACTCAATAAGCGTGGAACATGGTGATCTAAGAATGCTGGCTGAAAGGTCTCTGCCCATCGATCGTTTTCTTTTGTGATGATATAATCCTTCTCTGGACCTAAATGAAACATCGGAAGCAAAATGTTGTGCCTCACAAAAGTGTCAAAGTATATCACTTTGTGGCATATGGCTTACCTGCAGGGCTTACATCTAGAAGAGCCTCAATGTGCAAGAGATGCTGTTCCTGTCAAGTATAAATACAATTCTACTTTTATTTGAAAAGCTCCCTGAATGGGGATGATTCAAATCCAACACCCAACACACAGAGGTTTTGCAGAGTACTACATAAGAACATAAGAAGCATAAGTTTAGTGATTCACCACGTACTTCTGTGAAAGGTCTAAATTTACTTTCTAACATCACATGAAAACATCTTCAGTAGCTGGTTTAGGAAAAGAGAGAGATTTTATTATGATGGTGTTCTTTGGAAAAGCTATTACTGGCTAGGTGGACTGTAAGCTTTCCATTATTTCATATTGTAGTAATATTGGCCTACTTACAAGTTTGTGATAAGGATTACTGAGTTTCTATGTTGGAATAGCTTTAATTCTCTAAATTCTAACATAAAGGATTTATAACCGCCTGATCCAACATTTAAAGAGCAATGAGTCATATGGAGAGAAATTTATCCCTGATATTTTAAACATTTTATCTCTTTCTTCTTTATTATTTTTATTACGTTTAATGTTCAGACCTTTCAAGAATTCTGAACCAATGCCAACAATTTCAACAAATTTTGCAAACAGACATTTGCAAAACAGAAGAAACTCAGTCATGATCAAATGGATTTTGACTCTATGGAATTGCAGTCATTAAGTCTTCAAAATATTGTTTGTTTGTCTTGTAAGTTGGGGGAAAAGGTGTCTCTCATTAGAAATACATGTCAGAGAAACACAGAATTAGTTGGGTTCAATTCCTAATTGAATAGTTGGCTTCTGATCAAGCTTAGGCAATAACCAGTCAAAGCCCCTCAAGATGGCAGCAGATATAGTCTGACCTTTTCTTCCCATTTCCCTACACAATAGGTCACAAATTAATGTTATATTAGTGAAAGGAAGATTTTTTTAATTGCATAGCCAGGAGCAAAAGAGGGAGCAAACTGAATTCATAAAAATAGTGTTTGAGTGAGATGATAAAAAATATACACTGGTGAAAATATTAAGCATAGCTGGTGGTGACTGTATCACTGACTAAATTCCTTGCATAATCTTGATTCTAAAACATTTCTGTCACAGGAACAGCTATGAAACATTTCTAGCAAGTAATAATGTAATGCATTTTTTTCTGTTTTCTTCAAAGAGATCTATACCTGACTCCCCTCCATAGACGGGTGCCAGCTGCAGCAAGCTGGAAAAGAATTATCTGCACCAATGTATCGTCAGTGATCTAAAAACATTTAATACAGAAATATTGTCTAAAGGACATTATGGCTGTGACACAAGCTGAGAGAAAATAGCACCTTAAGTTACCCGCTAACCAGAATCACTTGGCACTTTTAACCTACTTGGATAAATGAAGGTTCAGGAAGCCACGGGAGGGCATAATTAATCTTAGCTCTCCTTTCCCTGTCCCTCCTTTCATTTAAAAAATATTAAGCACAAACCACTGAACACACTAATGTAGAACCATTATAGAAATTCCTTGACACAGAGCTGTGGTAAACATGCAGGCATTTCCCTTGGGTTCTTCCCCCATTGGAGGAACTGCAGTTACATCAATTGGTATTTCATCAGGAAGCTACTTAAATGAAATGTTGTCTACTACACCCATAGATATCTACATCTGTTTTACTGGTGGCCATGTGGTCTACTTTTCAGAAGATAGTCCTTGACATTTATACACCAGATGGGTCACCTAGAAGACTATCTGTTGGTGGATAAGGCACTATTAGCCTGGGAATTGATACATGATGCTAGGATCATATTATGCCATGTTGAAAGACTTGTGTTAGATACTCAGCTGGTTTCTGAGCAAATTTTAGAATGTCAGCCTTTCAGGTCCTTAAAAAACCCAGAGACTGACTGAGGCATCTCCTATCTTGGGTATGTACACAAAGGCCAGCAGAAGTTGCCATTATCTTTCAGAGGCAAGTTGGCCAGACCTATTAGAGGACCTCTTCTTGTGCCACTTCCAAGCTAGGGAATGTACTTGGTTCCCAATCTGTTTACCTATAGGGAAAGATCAAAGTCTTCCATTTCAGCCAAGTATTTGTAGCTGGATTGATTTCACAAAAATTTACCTGGAAGTGGACATAAATAGTCCTTTGAAATTTCCCATCAAAATTTGGGGTGGTTTTAAATCTTAAATTGTAGTTGTTATAGAAACTAGCTGGAAATACTTCTAGAACAGAACACTTTGGAACAAATCCTTCAGTAAGGCTAATAAAATAGTTTTACTTCCTTGCTTTGCTGACTTTTTGAGGAGAGAAACCACCGTCTTTTCAACTGGTTTTCAAGCAACTTCGGAGGAAACAACAAAATAGTGATTCTCTATAGTTAGTACATTGAAAGAGACAATTGTGTCATGCGAATCCATTGTAATAGTGACTCTTCCAATACGATCTCAGACTTGTTTGCTGGAATGGCCTCACCTAGGAATATCATTGTAAGTTGAGTTGGAAAGTATGTCACTTCACTGAATGGGGAGGAAGGGGAATCACTATTCAGCCAGGCTCTGCACTACAACCACATTTCTTTTGACCCAGAAGTGTTCAACTTAAAGTTAAATGGGACTTTAACTCTACCACTTAGCAAGATGTTGCTGAACTAACATACGTGAAAAGGTTTGGGGCAGTCTCAGGAGATTTTAAAAAAAAACTCATTGGGATTTTTAACACATTAAAATGGTTAATAGATTTTTAACACAATAAAATTGTCTCTCTTCTAACCCACATCTTCATGACAAGTTTGCCTTCCCCGCCTTTCCTTTCCCCACTTCACCCCAATTCAAATCCTATATCAGTTTAGCTACCCTTTGCCTCTGATAAAGTGAACAGCGTCTGATGAAAGTTTTTGCCTCTTAATAAAATTTATTAATTGAAAAGGTACTATTAGATACTTTTTGATTTTGATTTCTTTATTTTTTGCCATAATATTCTACCTGCATTGCTCAGTCATGTTTCTGGTGACCAAATGCTGGAGTGAATGTCTAAACAAGCTTGTGTATAAAGACATAATATACATGTAAATTCTATCCAGTTCCAACTGTCAAAAGAGGCAAGATTATAGCTGAATCCTGAATCTTGAGGAAAAGGCATGGTTCCTTTAAGGAGCTGCAAATAGTTTGTTTCTGCCTTCAGCATGTTCTGAAGAACCTTTTCTGAAGTGAATCCAAATGCCCTATTTGATAGTTTGAGATTAATTTTCCATCTATTAAAAAGGCCACCTGTTTTTTTAACTTAGAATCTTAACTTGAACAAAAATCAAGAAGCATTCAAGAAGCAATTAAGCTGACATAATCTTCACCTCCATTTCATCTGAGTACCAGCCTGTTTCATGTGGTTTCTGCCCCAATTATATTTTACTCTAGACTTCTGTTTATGATATTTAACGTTTCTGCTTTTAAAAATAAAAAGAGGATAATATTCCTTAATGGCTAGCTCTCAGATGCATATTAATTATCTTTTTTAAAAAGTGATTTTGTGGTTAAATACATCTTTGTAAATCATTTAAAATATACATCACTTTTCTAATAGAAAAAATAATCTGCCCTGAAACAGCTATTCCATTCTAATCAGGTAAATATACATTTGTAAATTTTTATTTAATTATTTTCTGAGTGCCTGGAAACGTTTCTTGAATCCAACAAAATACCAAGTTATTATTAGGAAGGGTTTTCAACTTGGCTTGGTTTTGTCAGTATCTATTCATGTTTTAGAACACCAGTAATAAAAGTTGTAGAGAATGCTTGACAGGCAGATAATCTAAATTCCATTCCACCAAGAAAAATGTCATTCATGGGTAGAAGGTGGGAAAGTGGTTCTTGCTCCTCATTTCCTCTTTTTTGTGAAATTAATATTCTCTCCCCCCCCCCCCCTCTCTCTCTCTCATATGTGTGTGTGTGTGTGTGTGTGTTCGTAGATTTTCACGGGTACCGGTATTCAAGTCTTGATGTATTCAGGTCTTTTCCCATGTAAGGTTGAGGCCGTCTTAGGACGTTTCGAAACATCCCAAGACACCGTCAACCTTACAAGGGAAAAGACCCGAATTCACCAAGACTTCTGTCTTTTTTGAAGGCAGTCTTGATGTGGTGCCTGCATAGTATCTTGCAGATTTTGTCTGTAGTGCTTCTTATGTAGGGCAGGACAGCTGTTCCATAGGTCTGTTCATCTTCTAGGTCTCTATTGTGTCTCTGTGTGTCTTTGCGGATCAGGCCAGTGACTTTGCTTTTGTGGAAGCCATTGGCTGTCAGCACTTTGGTCAGGATGTGCAGTTCAGTCTTTATGTGTGCCTTGTCTACCAGAACCAAATGCCTGGCAGACAAGGCACACATAAAGCCCACTGATATGGATGACTTTTCATTCATATTCTAAAGATAGAAAGAGAAAAGGTTAAACACAGCTCCTAAAAACTAGGGCATTTTTAGGGGCATGATAATAGTAAACATGATATATACTGGAAGTTGCTAAAAACCTCCCCAAATCTTTCACTAATATCCTCTTATAACTCATGTTTTCTATGAAATATGTCTTAATAATAATCCTCATGAGACACTACTTTGATGTGGTTGTGGGATTTGTGTGCTCTGACAAAGATGAGAGCTATGCTGGAGTTTCAATCATATTGGATAGTCTCATCAGAGGAGTCAGACAAAAAGTATCTCTCTCATAATAAATATGGTGAAATGCAGTGGTGGGATTCAGCCAATTCGTACCAGTTTGGGTGAACCGGTTGTTAAATTACCCACCCAGCCACTATCAAAGTGGATCCTGGGTGCTGTGCTGCAATGGAGAAATGTGCAACAAAGCAGCTGTTAACAAAGTGGCTGGCACAAGGGAAAGAGAAGGCAGCTTTCCCACTTCCTTCTCTTGTTCCAGCCACTCCATTGCCTGTTTGTCCATTGTAGCATGGTGTAGCCCAGGATCCACTTTGATGGGGGGCAGGTAATTTAACAACCAGTTCACCCAGGGTCAGGTTGGCCATCACGGGAGGCTCATCCTATATATGTGGTGGAGCTGGAGGATGGGCCACACCTTCCATGATAGCTGACCTGACCCTAGATGAACCAGTTGTTAAATTATTTGAATCCCACCACTGGTGAGATGTAAATTACAGAAACCCATACCGCTTCAGAAAGAAAAAACTCCTCTAACTATAGAAGAATTGAAACAAAGAATAAGTGCACATCTAGAACATTGAAAACAACAACAGAATAAGCTTGTCTGCATTAAAGATTGCTTCAAAAAGACTAAACTAGCACAACCATTAAAAGATGCTAATACTGTAATAGCAAACATAAGCACCAGATTACTGCAAGAAACAAACCAACTAATATATAGCACAGTGTAGCTTTTACTCTTCTAGATCCATCTGTCTATTTGTCTATTAACTGCTTTGCCTGCTTCAACCATCTGGTGTAGTTGCAATATTCCATGCCCATCTATTTTCCTTGGTAGATAGAGTCTAGCAAAGTTGCTGCAAAGATGAAGCATATGATTCATTGTCATTCTGTAATAACATCACATCTGCCTATCTAAAGTCCTTGAAAAGGTGGATAAAAATGCCAAATCCAGTCTGAATATCTGTCTGACTATCCAATGAACCATAATAATAATAATTTTATAGGTATAACAAATATCTTTTTTGTATTCTACCACTGTAGAAATAATTAATACTTTCTTTTGAATCATTAAAACAAATAAAGAAAAACTGTGGTAATTTTGAAACCTAAGCAGGATTGGTTCTTGCTAGTAATTGGATTAAGGACCATTGGAAAAATCCTGGACTATAGATTAGACTGGGTTGATAGATATCTAGGAGAGGAAGAGAGAAAAATGATGATAGATAGATAGATAAAGAGATAGATAGTCAGTCAGTCAGTCAGATAGACAGGCGGTAGTCAGGCTGATTGACAGAAGACAGACAGACAGATCCAGAATGGCGGGGGGAGGTCAAGGGAACAATTAGTCCATTAATGGGAGAAGATTGCAAGGAGATTACAGACAGCAGGGAGAAAGAAGAAATGTTTAATTCATTCTTTGCATCTGTCTTTAGGAAAGGAAAAAATAGTACCATGAAAGAGAGATTAGGAATATAAATCAAAATAGGCAAGAAAATGATAAAACAATATCTATCCAGCTTTTTCAGGAAGGCCCTATTATCACCATTTCTAAATTATTCGAGAATTAATCTGTCCTTTTGGAGAAGTTTGGAAGAACCATTTCTATGAGCCTAAATTGATTTTAAAAAATTGAAATGCCATTGATGCGCAGCCATACATTTTAAAGGAGCAAACATAAAAAACATATTGCTCAAGTAATCGTATTTTTAATGGCAGCTTTTTATTCAATCAACAGAATGTTCATCCATTTTACTATCCAATTTATGAATGGAAGTTGCATCTATAATTAATAATAAACAGAAACTAATGACGCCTGGATCCCCATTGGGCTAGATATTTTTTTTAAAAAAAAAAATTCTTAGTGAGGATGTTTCTTGGAAATATTCCCCACTAAGTGTCAACTTAGTGTATACTTAGCTAACCTAACAGCCTGAGAAAGGAACAAGAAGAAATAAAACTGCTAGTGCTATAATAAATTGAACTGTTGTTTTTTTGTTTTGTTTTGTTTTGTTTTACTTTCCTGCCTGAAAATAAAGGGGCATGTATTTGTAGCAAGTCCATGCTTGTAATACTGTTTGAAGAAAAAGTCAAAAGATTGGAACAGCAAGTAACTGCATTTCAGCTTATGAGAGAGAATGAAGGTTTATCAGAACAACAAATGAATCATTACAACAGGAGCTGACAGAGAAAGAAAGTCTCCGTAAAGGGAAGAATCAAACAAAGGACCAAGCACTGTAGATTAGAACGCTAATCAAAACAGACATATTCTACACTGCTGGAACTCAGAAACAGCTTCAAGCCCTTGCAGCAAAAACAGCCACATAGGAAAAGAATCGCTGATGAACAGGGACCCTTGCTGAAGACTGGGTTCATCTATGACCAGGGAGGTATCTCTGTGCCTTAAAGAAAACAAAAACCAAGATAGTTGTACACATGCAATGCTGTTGTTGTTGTTTGTTGTTGTTATAAACATACTTATAAACATACTTATAAACATAGTAAACACTGAGGACAATGAAGTTAGAAGTAGTTAGCAGAGGGACCACACACATTTAACTCCTTTCATGTCTCTGAGAAACATGCCTTTCTATTGATTAGATGGATGTTCTCAGAGCTTCCCTATTTATACTGAGGATACTTATACAACAAAGCATGCTTGGAATAGATTACCATGACTATTTCAACTGAGCTATGTGACTTCTGAAGTGTATTTAAGGTTGTAACTATAACTAAGTTATAAATCGATCATCCCCTGATAGGTGTTCTTTTTTTGGACATTTTAACACCTCTGAAAAGCCAAAACGTAGTTCAGATAGTCCTTGACTCACAACAGATCATTTAGTAACCGTTCGGGGTTAAAATGGCATTTTAAAAAGTGACTTATGATCTTTTTTCACATTTATGACCGTTGCAGGATCTCCATGGTCACGTGATCAAAATTCAGATGTTGGCAACTGACTTATATTTATGATGGTTGCAGTGTCCTGGTGCCCTATAATCACCTTTTTCACCCTTCTGACAGGCAAAGTCAATGGGGAAGCCAGATTCACTTAACAACTGAGTTACTAACTTAACAACTGCAGTGATTCCCTTAACAACTGTGGCAAGAAGGGTGATAAAATGGGGCAAAATTCACTTAATAAATTTTTCACTTAGCAATGAAAAGTTTGGGACTCAACTGAGGTCATAAGACGAGGACTGCCTGTATTGTCAATAGTAGCTTTAAGATTACATCTTGTTTTCCTCCAGGATATGAGATTATTAACATTGTTCAAATTAAACATTTTTTTTTTTTTAGTTTTGTTGGGAGAGGGAGAGGTTGAGAATGATCAGGAAGAATAGCAGGCAGGAAATGCTGTTCTGTACCTGAAGGAAATAAGATGCCCACATGAGATGAAAGCCAGTGGGGACATGCTAAGGGACTGATATCAAGAGGTTACTCCAAAGGAATGAGTGATGCCCAAGACTGGAAAATGGTAGAAGAAGAAGAAATGAAAATGAAAATCAAACTCAAAGTGTGAATTTGCAGAGTGCTTCTTAATAAAACAGAATAGAGCTATAGGTATCTGGACAGCAGGACAACCTCCCACTATTTCAATAACTCAAACTGTTTCATTTAATCAGATATGAGTTGTAAAGTGGCTGCATACCTTGAAAACTATAGAAATGGAAGGAAAAGGGACCATTTGTTTCATTTGCAAGATTAATGAGAAAAAGTATTATTTCATTGTGCCTATTATATGTCATGTTGGAAATCTGTCTTTTGAGTATAAGGACAACCACAATCTATGGGCCTCTTTACAAAGAAAAAAAAAATTTTTCCCAAAAAAATGTACTTCTCATTAATAAAAATATTGGGACACAATATTCTTTATGAAGTACCTCAGAGAGCTGAACAATCAAACCCTACAGATGAATGTTTGCATAATGATGCATGAAACTGTGGCAAAGGAGGCTTGTGCACAAATCTCTTCAATGAAGGAAATAATAGTTCTCTAATATTTAATAGTTCAATGACTCTCACATATTATTCAGAGAGGAGGTCCATTCGATGCAAAGAGATCTTCCCAATTGTTATGCAGCAGGGACATCCAGTGCTACAAAACTAGACTAGTTACCAAAGAACATGGCCAAAATGAAACATCGCACACTTTCTTTAGAACATGTCTCAACACCTCAGCCTCATAAGGATGCATGCTCTATGTATAGATGCTAAGGTAATTTTCTTGCATGGGATTATATAATATGCAATATAACAGCCAACAGAATACAAAAGCATGTGAAAAACAGACTTAATATCCAATTCAGTTTCACTTTAGAATAGAGGACAGTATATTACCAGCTCTTAATTGTAGGCAGACTTAAATAACTCAAACATCCTATCACCACATTATTTCCTAAATAAAGTTAGTGGGGACATTTTTTCAAGCAAGCACCAACCTCAAAATTAGTTTCTTATAAAAGTCTTACTCCTAATTTTACAATTTCTTATCCCATACATTCTTTCTACAAATTCATTTCTATTTCTTATAGTAATGAGTCACCCATTATCTGTTGAATATCCAACAACTAATGGGTGACTCATTACTATAAGAAGTAGAAATGAATTTGCACTGACCAGACTCATCAACTTACAAAGTATGCCAGAAGCATTGATCAGGGATATGACAGAACAATTTCACAAGACTTACCAGGCCTACCGATAACTATTCCTTCCAGGTAATTCATGTGGTTACAATAATATTACCATGTATTTTGAAGATCTAGGAAGAAAGTAGGCCCAGGGTACTTGCGGGAACACCTGCCAGTTACATCCTCCCATCACCCTGTATGCGCTCACAGAGTGGGTCTACTCAGGGTGCCATCAGCCACACAGTGCCGGCTGACGACCCCCAGGGGGAGGGCCTTCTCTGTGGGCACACCGACCCTTTGGAATGAGCTACTCTTCGAGCTCCGGACGGCCCCTGACCTCCGGTCCTTACATCATGGACTGAAGACCTGGCTGGTTCAGCAGGCTGGCCTGGGCTGATTTGGGGCGGGGGGTTAGATTTTTAATTGGATTTTTAAATTTATTGTGGAATTGATTTTATTGATTATTGGGGTCTATTACTGGTTTAATTCCTTTTTTAATTTTGTATTTGTTGTTTTTTATTTGTTGTGAGCCGCCCTGTCCCCCTTGGGAGTAGAGCGGCATATAAGCCCCAATAAACTTGAAACTTGAAAGCTTAAGAACGTGAGCGCAAAGATGGGATTCTCATTCATTTTCCAGGCTATGAAAAAAAACTTAAAAGTGACAACTGCAGACAAAGATTCATACACTGTAGAAAGTAAAGGAAAAACTGCCATAGTAAATCCTATTAAAAACATTTAGTGATGAATCAGGATGAACTTTGGCACATAAAATTCATGGCCTTTATTTGGAATAAGAGGGGGTTACTGTAGTGACTCCTATTATTTAAATCATAGGAGCTGAAGGATACAATTTATTCAAAAGCAGTTGAATAAATAGAAAAGCAATAAAAATGGAGAAGTAATTGCACTCTGTGTTAGAAGTATCCACACCTGCTCAGAAATCAAAATGAATTAACTTAGAAATCCTGTACAAGTATCTGGTTTACAATAAACGGAAAAATGAATAAAAAAATAAGCTTGCTGTCTGCTATTGCCAGACTAAAGATGTGGACAAAGTTTTCCAAAAGCAAAACACAGATCTTTCAAAGAGTATTGAGCAGCAGATCTTAACATGCATGTGGTGACATCATAATGCAAATTCTGTCTTTTCATATTGGCATCCTGATATCAGAGGCAATTATCTAAGTCAAAGGTTTCTGCTGTGATGTCACCACATAAATTTCATCATTTTTCCTCCTCCCCTTTAGTTCCGTATACTAATAAAGTTCATGATTTTAAAGAGAACTGAGGATGAGTACAGGTCAACATATATTTTATGCAAGCTTAATAAACTCAGTAAGGTTTTGAAAACCAACTGAGATATCCAGGAAGATCTGCAAACAAAACAAAAAACACACACAGATACATACACAGAGAGGCTGTGGGGGGAGAATCTAGGGACAAGTGTTTATAGGTCGGTTGGAACTGTAATACCAATTGGAGTTAGTATTAAAAATACTGAAGTTTTGTATGAGTTGAAGTTGACAAATGTTGTTAAGAGCAACAACAAGGGCTTCTTCAGGTATTTTTTAAAATAAAAAGAAGAGAAAGAATTAGTATATCACTTGCTCAGTCAAGGTGTCAACAGGTAATAAAGAAAACATGAAACTAGAGAATTATTTTTTCCTTTTTCCAATAAATGGGCATGTATTCCAAGCGATATAGAAAAGGCAGATGAAAGAATCAGGATAGAAAAATAAATTTCAAAATGATGTGGATAGAGTAGATAAATAAGTTGAAAAAAAGTAACAATGAGAAATGGAGGTTACTCATTTAGAAAGTCAAAATCTCAAGCAAGGTATAGATATCTGCTTTGATAAACATTTCTGAAAAAAATGTTTAATTGGTTAATTAAGAACTGAATATGAATTAACCATGTGGCAAAGCAATAGCTAATAATATTTTCGGCTGCAATCAACCAATCAATGTATAAATCACAGGAAACAATTCAACTATAGTCTTCATTGGGAAGACATTGCATTTTATGAAGGTTTCAAAAGAACCAGAAATGCTGACTGGTTGAATACAGTATGTTTAACCTTCAAAAAAGGTAATCGAGAGGATATATGGTAGCACTTTTCAAGTGATTTAAAGTCTGTCACACAAAGAAATGTCAAGATTCGTTCTCTTGCATTCGAGATTCCAGGACATGAAACAATGCTAATAATTTACAAGACGGTAAATTATGGTACAACTTTTAAAATGTTTTGTAACAGTGGAATGAGACAGATGATGGATTCCATTTTATTGAATGTGTTGGGACATAGATTGGATAACTTCCTGATTTTTCTGTTAGGAATGCTTTAATTTTCAGAGAACAAAGGGTTGGATTTGTGGTCTTAAAAGCCCCTTCCAAGTCTACGATCTTATGACAAACTTTCATAGATTAATCCAACAGCAGCTGCAACTATCAACACATTTTGAGAGGAGAAAGACATATGAATAAGATGGTATTTAGTTCTTAAAAGATGTAGAAACCCTATGGCGCAGCCTTTAAACTGCCACCAAACTCATATTTTTAATTTGATAGAAAGCAAACAGTATAAAATACTTGGGGAGTAGCTTTATTATGTGTGTTTAATTTAATTGTCTTTAATCAAATTAAATCTTAAATTAATTTGCTTGTCTTGTGTCCTACCTAATTTTTAGAATGTATCATTTTTGAGTATCTCACTGGTCAAATATAATTCTCAAATAAAGAAAAAGTTGCACACTCTCTATTCTAATGAGTCACATAAAAACACAGTTTGAAATATAATAAACTTTGCCAAATAATTTTAAAAATAGCTTGTTTTTACCAGTAGTGATGATGACAGCACAATATTTTTGGGTGCCCCAGTGTAAGAATTTGAGCTTATCTTTATTGACTGATGTTTGAAATATATGCTTTAATTTGAAATGTGTTGTAAATGAATATTCTTGATCTCAAATGAAAATATTCTTGATCTCAAATGAAAAAAATGCTCAATGTTCTTTCAGTTACATTTTTAGCAATCATCAATGTATTCAATAGAAAAAAAACAGAAATTGTTAATAAAACTAATTAAATAATCTCACTCCAATAGGTAAAAGAAACTTTACCTTGTATAACTGACTTGTTTTTGGTAATTAGAAGCAGTAACTCAAGTTTTCCAGCCTTAGAAAAGAAGACAAGAATGTTCCTCTGCTCCTCTACAATCAACTAATGCTTCTTCTTTTTAAATAAACATTTATCCAGGTTGTTTTGACCTTTCGTTAATACATTATTAATGCATGTGTGAAAGAAAGAAATCTGGGAATTCCTGAATAAAAGGTGGTAGAACAGCACTAATAAGACCTCTTGAGTGAATTGCAGGTTTCCCAGAAGAGCATTCTCAATATTAGTAGATCTTGTTGGGCAGACACCTTTTCTCATATTTTGGAAGACACACTGAAATGGAGTAGTGCAAGCAGATGTACTATTGATGCTCCTGTCCCTTTTTGAATTAAAGCTTATATAGTCTACGGTTCCTACTTCTAAAGAAAGATTATTAGTGAAAGAAAGTTGGCATTAGGGAATGTGCTTTTGAGCTGGTACAAGTAGAGAGCAAAATATTGCTACTCTTATGGCACCATTTGTTCCAAATGCTTCTTGAAAAGGGATTTCTTCAGTAGTGAATGATGTGTCACTGGTACATGAATCTTCCTATAAAATTATCTCAATAAAGGTTCAATTGTAATATCACATGAACAGTGAGGGGTTCAGTTCTTTCCTCATTTGGAAGGCAATACCATATTTGGAACAGTTCATCCATTCATTTACACATTTCTTCCCTACCCATCTCCCTCAGAATAAAATAAATATCTTGCTATCCTTTTTATCTGTATTATTATCTGTAATATTATCCTTATTACCCTGTATAGCTTATAGTCCCACAAATAAGTTAGATCAGAGGGATCTGTAAGTATTTGCTCCACCTTTGGCCAAAACAAAGCAACAAGAGCAGTGATCTTTCCAATGAAAAGCTTATGGTGCAATCATAACACATAATTCTTGTGGCTGCCACCATCCTATGGATAGTGGACTATTTCATTGTTGCAAAACCTTAAGCCTGCAGGAATTTAATGTATGTGGGATTTCTTTGAATCTTCAAGCTTTAATCAATCTCTCTCACTCTCTCTCTTTCTCTCTCACAGGAGATATAAAGAGATTAGAAGGAAACATCTTCTTGTACTTTCTCAAGTTCAACCTCACAAATCCGATGCTGCCCTTGGTTAAAAGCACCAGCGTTAAATACCGAACATTTTCTTTCCTTGTGTCTTTCTGACTCTTTGCTTTTCTTTTCACATTTCAAGGTGATGACAAAAGAGAGAATAGTCTTAGCATTTGTTAATACCCACTTGACCCACAAAGAAATTCACTAGCATTTGCAGCTTCTAATTTAAAAACCATTAGACCGTTCCGCTTGGTGGACCAGATCTAAATATTCTTAAAGGGGTGGTTTAATTTAATCATTACCTTAACAAGCCCCCTTTTAAAATGATGATCTGCCAAATTCAGGGGATTTGTTTTGGAATCTGATCCAATAACTGACTTTATACAAAGAGAAGCATAGCTGCATCTGATTTGGTTCAGAACGGGGTGATAATCATGAAAATTGCTTTGCATATTTAATCACTGTGAAAACATGAGTACAAACTACTTTCTAGAGATTACCTTAAAAAATTTAAAAGCTTCAGGCTTTGCAGCAAACATGCCAAGTACTTTGATTTACAGAGAATTATTTGGATTTTATAGAAAGCACAGTGTTTCAAAGACTTAGTCAGCCACTGGCAAATCAATAGTTTAACCATAAAACCAAAAGGAAGAAAAATAACGTAATGGTATCTTTAAATATAATGTTAAGATGAATTGCTTTAGATCAGTAGATGAATTGTGTGTTTGTAGGTGTATATAAGAAAGAGACAAAAAGAGAGAGAAAGAGAAGAGAAAGAGAAAGAAAGAGTTACACACACCAACCTGAAACTCTTTCATTTCAAACCAAGGAGATCCAAAAAATTGTTTATATATTTCTTAACTTGCTATTGAAGATACATTGCAGTTGATCTCCTTATCTTTCCTAGTTTTGGAAAAATAAGAAATCATTTGGAAATACTACATCTTGAAGCATGTAGTAGAGATAGCCAAAATATCTTATAGACTTTTTTTTTACAAATTTTAAACAATGATAATTAAAAGCTTATTTACAAGAAGTTTCTAGCATGTGCAACTATTAACTGGACATACAATAAACTGTATGTGTGTATTGTGCCTATCTTGCCTCCTTTTTCCCATCTTCTCTATGTGGAGAGGCTATTTGTTTAGATTTTTTGTTGTTTTGAACCTTATGCTCTAAAAAGGAGTATTTCTAATTACATTGAAAAAGGCAGTGTTGCATGGAATAGCTTATGGTGTGTGGTGATACCTTTAATACTATCAAACTACAAAATCTGCCTATCGCTGATCCTTAGGAAGAACACAATAGGTAAATAAACATTTCAAATTCAATCTAAACATCTGACTAACTTCATCCAACAATAATACATCTGGATTACTTTTTGCAGTAAATTTCTTAATCCCTCTTCCCCATCCACCAACCATATTTCAGATTGTTAGATCAATGTTTCTCTCTTTTGTCTACTTTAAGATATATGGACTTCAACTCCCACAATTCTCCAGACAGCATGGTGGCTGAGGAATTCTGGGAATTGAAGTCCACCCATCTTAAAGTTGCCAAAGTTAAGGAACACTGCTCTAGATAGATTTGTGGAGAAGCACAGATGCCCAGATGCAAGATAAATAAATAATTTCATCAACAGGCCATTTGTTCAACAGAATGAACTCACTGATGAAAATGCTATATTTAATTGTTTCCAAAACAAAAAGTCATATCAAATGAAAAACATAAAAGTAGAACTGTTCATTATAGTGTAATTAAAAGAAATCAGAATGCATACTCTTTCCAAGAACTGCAACAGTATGGCTTTGAAATAATTCTAAACTCTTTGCTTTCCTTTTTCTGCTTAACCAATTAATTAATTAATGTGGATATTTCCAAATCCATAGCATAGGTATCCCTTGGGGACCTTGGAAACACTGAATGACACACGAGCATTCCTTAAATTGTAATAAGCATAATCTTTTATTTTATTTCATCATTATTAGAAGAAACAAGCTGTTCTTTACATTTCCTTCTCATTATTAAAATACACATAAAACTAAAATAGATTAAAATGTGTCCACTCAGATTGCTTCACCAATTAAAAACTCCCTCTTGATGACTGATCAAGGAACATTTTAATATATTCTATTAAAATAATTGATGCTTGCTGTCTGATAAGGATTTTTTTAAAAAAATATTGAAAACTTCAACAATTTTTTAAAAAATCAGTAGAAAGAAAAATGCCTGGTACCATTACCAACTCCCAGTGGACCTGCGCACAGCTCCAGACCTCCGTTCCTTTCGGAAGGAGTTGAAGACATGGCTCTTCGCACTAGCCGGCCTAGATTGAGGGGTTTTTAAATGTTTGTAGGGCTAACTTGATTTAATTCTTTTAATTTTTGTACTGCATGTTTTTAATAGCCCTGTAAACCGCCCTGAGTCCTTTTGGAAAGGGCGGTATATAAATATAATTAAATAAATAAATAAATAAATTACAATTTTACTTGATGCAAAAGTGCTAAGTAAGGATAATCTACATTGAAACCCTCACATATATTAATCCACAAGTGAAATACCTCTGTAATTCCTGCAAAGCAGAAGTAAGAACTAAAACCCTTCCCATAAAGAGGCTATTCAAATCCCACTATTTAAGGCCCTCATGGCCATTTTACCTCCTGTGATCATGAATCAACATGTGGTTTTCAGTGGCACTACATCTAAATGGAAGGAAGCATGCAGTGGGGTACCTCAAGGTTCTATTTGAAACCCAGTACTCTTCAACATCTTTATAAAGATAAGGGGATAGAAGGGGAACTCATCAAATTTACAAAAGGCACCAAGCTTGGGTGAATAGCCAATACTTTAGAAGATAGGCTCAAGATCCAGAAGGATCTTGACCGATTTGAACACTGGGCTCTAAAATGCAATTTGGTGGGTGGGGGGAAAGTTAGATCTTCTCTTAGGCAAGAAAAAGCAAATGCACAGGCATAGAATAGTTGGTCCCCTTCGTGGATTGCTGCCTTGACATAGCAAAGGGTCTTGTGTAGCGCAGTGAAGTTATGAGCTATGCTGTGCAGGGCCACCCAAGATGGACAGATCATAGCAGAGCATTCTGACAAAATGTGATCCACTCAAGAAGGAAATGGCAACCCACTCCAGTACCTTTGCCATGAAAACCCCATGGACAGTACTAAAAGGCAAATAGATAGATCCTGGAAGATGAGCCCCTCAGGTCAAAAAGTGTCCAATATGCTACTAGGGAAGAGCAGAGGGCTAGTACTAGTAGCTCCAGAAAGAGTGAAGTGACTAGGCCAAGGCCAAAAGGATTCTCAGCTGTGGATGCATCTGGTGGTGAAAGAAAAGTCCGATGCTGTAAAAAATTTTACTCCATAGGAACCTGGAGGCGGTTCG
>JANHFR010003663.1:235218-245285 GCA_032468015.1 Mimophis mahfalensis
GCTCTGCTATGACCTGTCCATCTTGGGTGGCCCTGCACGGCATAGCTCATAACTTCATTGCACTACGCAAGCCCCTTTGCCGCAGCAAGGCAGCGATCCATAAAGGGGTTGGGAACTTTACAAGGGCTATTTAGAAGTTACCCCTCTAGTGAAAGGTATCAGGTCTGTTTGAACATCAGCGTCCTTGAGGAATTGCTTGATTGCCTGCGTTGTGGATATTTGGCCTAACTATATATCCTTGAATTATGCCTCATAAGTTCCATTTTTTAGAATTGCCTTGGCTCAAGAGGAAATAAATGTGTGTTTAGGCACTGGATTCAACCTTCCTAACCCCATGTCATAGGATTTCATTTGAGAGCCAACATGAGACTTCAAATAAACTCCTAAGGAACTTAGACTGTACCTTTTCCCCCTAGGGCTAAACAATTCTATTGACCTTCCGAGCACCAAACAATAACTATGTCCAGATCTTGATTGAACACACTCAAAGCCCACAAGAATAAACAGGGCCCCATTGATTTTTGAGCTTTTTGGATTACATATTCCAAAATATATGTGGTTTAGCATGAAATAGAATGCCAAAATACTTGAATGACTTGGTCTGCTCTAACAGGTAATTATTTAATTTCCTGGTGTGCGTTTTAGAGTGCTTTGCAAACACCAGCACTTTGGTTTTATTGTAATTGATTTCTAGAGCTTTTGCAATACAATATTCAGCCAGAGTTTATAATGCTATTTTTTAGCCAATGTGATCTGGGAGAGCAAAATTACCTGTATATAAGAGAAATGGTATGTGCTTCTCTGCCAGCTTCAGGTTATTCAGCAGTTTTCAGCATTATATTGCACCAGGAGACCATGGGCATTTTGCTCCGTACCCTCTGGAGGAGGCAACTCATTCCAAAAGCTTATTTTCCTTCTTTTGAAGGCAGCAAAACTCACCTATTCTAACCTGAGTATGCGTTTGTATTTTCCATACTACACAATAAAATAAGTTAGTATTATTCTAAACTACTCTTAGTACCAAACTGAGAAAACTTACAACCAGTTCCATAAATCTAAAGGACAGAGAGAGGGGGGGGGGTCAAGGGAAGAGAGACCAATTGATCACTGGGCTCCTGTAAAGCAGTTAATTTGCTTTTCTCATTTAAATTGTGCAGTAGACAAACAGAACTGCATCATCTCTTTTATGGCCAAAGCTTCTGACAATAGTTTCCTTTATTCCACTATCTGTGTGCAAAACATATGAATATCTAGCTATCATGCATGTGAGAGAGAGAGAGAGAGAGAGAGAAAGGGGGGGAGGGGGGAGAGAGAAATGCTGACTATATCCAACACACTTTCTTCCTCCTATTTTCTCCACAACAACAACCCTAGGAAGTGAGTTGGGCTGAGGGAGAGTGGCCCAAAATCACCCAGCTAGTTTTCATGGCTAAGGCAGGACTAGAAATTATTGTTTCCCACTTCCTAGCCTGATGCCTTAACCCCTAGACCAGAACTGACAGACATATAAAGGATTAGGATGTTCAGTGTATCAACATGTTTCCAAAATATTCATAGGTTTCCAAGCAGAAAACTATTAGAATTGCATGTTTTTTGAGTAAGCAATAGACCTGATATGTGGATTTGCTTTCCTGTGTGTTTCATCCGCTTAACATTTCCTGAGCCAATAACAACTTGAGCTTTAACTCTGAAGATTTGTTGCCTAACAAAGAGACAGCTTTGGTGTCCCAATATATATAAGGCTGCCTTCACCAAATCAGACAACCTCCAGAGTTCAACTTCCAGTATTTCCCAGCCAGGATGACCATTACTAAGAATTCTGAGAACTGAAATCTATATATCTACATATAGTCACATTGGGGAAAGTTGATCTAAAGGTCTGTATAATATAGGTATATTCCAAATATGGTATTATAATATTTAGCATGAAATACATGGAAATCTGATAGAAATATTGATATATGAAAATTATCAAAAGGCCTTTAATCAACATGGAGAAATATTGTTTCCCTTCCAAGTGAGAATCTTCTTCCAAATATCAGTGGAACAGCTTGCCTTTGGAAATTGTGGGAGCTTCATTACTGGAGGCTTTCAAGAAGAGATTGAACTGCGATTTGTCAGAAATGGTGTGGGGTCTCCTGCTTTGGGGGGGGGGTTATGCTAGATAACCTACAAGGTCCCTTCTAACTCTGTTAATCTGTTGTACAGTTAATCTGTTAATCAATTCCCCCAATGTCTCTTATATGGCAAGATCAGTACAGTTCATTAGCGGACATGGTTTGGATTCAAATTCAAACTTAGCCATAAAGCTCTTTGGAGATCAATCACTTTCTTTTTAAGGCCTGAAGTACTCATGGTGCTGAGATGATAAAATAATAGCCCCTGTGAGTAGCTTCTAGAGTGTTCAAATACAAAGATGGGAAAATTACAAAATAATAAACTTCAAATTGCAAGAGATTATTATAATGACTACTAAAAATATGATGATTACAAGATCTAAATTCTTTGGAGGGCATCTTTCTTCCCTGTCACTTTGACATCTGCTCTTTGATGCTATCATGTATTGTAATCAGCAGTTATAAAATAATGATGAAAATACCAGTCACTCTCACTTTCTCAAACGTAGAGTGATAATACTTAAAATGAAGAATGGCTTTATCTTATAAATCAAAACTGTCCAAGTGGTTAGCCCTTTCCCCCAGAACAGAACAGTTCAAAGAATTACAGCACATTGCACATACAGTGACTGTTTTCAATTTATTCTATCTTGTTTCAAACTTATATCTTTCTGAGCATATGAGCTACTTCCCAGATATTGGATTCTAGCACCATGAGCCCAGTCTCAAAGATTTTAAGCTAGGATTTTTTTTGGGGGGGGGGGGGCATTCAATCCTGTTTGATTATTGGAGACTGTGTGGACTACTCTCTGGTTTTTCAGAAATGGTTTGCTACTGCCTCCTTCCTAGGGCTGAGAGAAAGTGACTGGTCCAAGCTGGCTTTGTGTCCAAGGCAGAACTATAACTCTCAGGCTCCCAATTTTTACCTGATGGCTTAACCAATACACCAAACCTAATCTTTTATTCTGATACATAATGCCCCTAATTAAAAACAAGAATTACCAGTTGTCCTTTTTTTAATAAAACCACAACAGAAAACTAATTTTATACAAACTAGTTATTACTCAGATTGCTATTATTGTTTTATTTTTATTTTATACGTCAACTAGCTGATAACCCAACTTCGCCCGGGTATTTATGACAATGCTGCAGCCTACAATTCCCAACATTCTTTACCCAATTTGCATGCCTTGCCTCTATTGGCTGGAGATCCTCTGATTTGCATGACTTGCCTGGTAACCCTCTGCATATGCTCAGTAGAGCTTGCCAGTGAAATGTCGGTGGGGCAGTGAAATGTTCATTTTGGCCCCCTTTTTTAGAGAAAAGACTCCTTGAAGGCTTTTGTGACCAACCCACCCCCAGAGCTGATCTCACAATGCCAAGGTATGTATGTACCAAGTTTGGGTGAGATTGGTTGCTCCATGTAGGAGTGTAGAACACATATACACACACATGTCTCACCACACTTCTATTTTATATATATATATAGATGTGATACTGGCTGCGCTATGTCATCCACTACATTGCAAAGTACAATGTAATTAATCTTGACACCAAGTAATTATTATATTGACCTGTTGAGGCAAAACTAAATGCAAAATTATTCATTTTGATTAAGCATGTCAAATATTTAGAAAAACGAAATGTCCTTCTCCCCTACTTATTCATAAAACATATTCTTAAAGAGATCCAGTTAAAGGCCTCCATCTAATAGCCATGCATTCTTACTGTTAACTGTTATACCACCTTCGTCAGATACATAAATTCAAAGAATCATAATTCAATTTAGTTTTATACTATTCTATAGTCAGTAATTCTAATCACTTTGCCAGGACAATTGCATGATATGTTGAATTTGAGGTGATTCAGATCAACATTTCCTAAGTCTGTGTCCAACACCCAGGCTATGTGTGTGGCAAACATTTCCCAAGTTATTTTGAAATCCAGGGTCAACGCAGATATTATTGCAAAATCTTAAGTAGGGAAAACCATAAGTCAGGAGTACCTTATCCTCTTGGTAGGAAATGCGCAGGGTAGTATTATATAGGTTTTGTGCAGCATCCTGCCCAGTGCTACATTTATATACAGAGTGGTATGTCATATCTCATGATACCAAAACAAAAACTATGATAGCCAAGGTTGTAATTCATGATGCACCATGCAGTGCATCACCACTTGATTTAACAGTGGTGAGATCATAGACCAATGCAGCAGATGGTCTAACCAAAGGTATCTATCTTTCCATAGGTACATCATTCTTACGGCTTATGGCTGTTTCTGAAATTTTTATCCACATTTTCTTTCAGGGACAGATACAGTAGGGACAGTCTTTTGTTTAGTAAATCTTCACATTTGACTCAAAGTACCTGTGCGTTGATAAATGATACCACTATGGATTGCTTAAAGAACAAACTCTTGAAATTACTCATTCAAAGTTTCAGATAACACAGCTATGAAACTCAGTGGAAGGCCATTGACAATCTCTGTGTCCTAACCTAAACTATTTTACATGTTATTATGGAGGAATGGCCTTTTTGGTTCCCCAAACAGCAAAATTATGTTGCCTTTAAATTTTCCCATCTTGAAGCATCAATACAATCAGAAAATGGAAAAAGAGAGAGAAAGAGGGCAGCAGAAGAGTAGGATATACTCAAGTCCATAACCCTTTCAGTTCGCTACACAAGTCAGCTGCAGATTCATGATTTCAGTCTTGGCAGCTCTTGACAACTTTCCTTTTTTGTTTCAATACCAGGGTATCACTCTATTCACTTTCACACTTGTGCTGACATTTTTGAAATAGTTTGTTTCAAGAAAGATTTATAGAAAAAGAGTAAGAGAGATCAACCTAAAACAATTAGGTTATACTGCAGACTCTGCTGAATAAGAACAAATCAAATTGCTTGTCTGTCACCACTTTCACCATTAACTGCACTGACAACCCTGAAGACCACAGTTTACCTTCTTAACAAAGGTTGTGAGGTCCTCAATCCCCACCCCCTAAATGACTGCATTTCACGTGATCAGATTTTTTTTCTTTTTCTTGTAGCAGTTCTCCAAGTTTATAATAGCTAGTTTTCAAAGCTCAACTGCTGATAGCTACAGCATGTGGCTGGCCCTAACCCAGTGATGAAGAAGACACATTAGCTTCACTTAATCATCATTTCCCACATGTTCACTAAAAAGTTGAGGGGGCCATGCCAGTCCAGAACCTTAATCATTATCCCATATTAGCTCTTGGAAACAGAATCTGGGGACTGTGAAATCCTTGGTACTTTCTGAAATATTTTCTTATATTGGGGGAATCTGGGGCATGTATTATACCATTGACATCTCATCTTTTTTAGACTGGTATATGAGCTCTGCCCTAGGGAAATTTCACTATTTGTTCCCACTTAATATTCAGCTTGCAAAAGGACAGGGCAAACTCAAGTCACTTCCACACTATCACCATGTCACTCCTTAATCCTTTAAAACCAGTTTGAAGATGACTGAGAAGGACAGAGAACACCTCAAAGGAGAAATAAAATAACTTGCTTTCCACACCCTTTCCTCCACACGTTTAATTATGTCCTCATGCTCTGTCATTTGGTTGTATAAAAAAATGGTTCCTACGAAAATGGGCTGCAAAACCTTCAATCTTTCAACTTGAAAGAGCTGGGACCTATGAGCTGGAAGAGTGAAACAGGAGTACCTGCAAGGCGGTCGCAATCCCTGCAGCATGAAACCGCTGATTGTGGGAAATGCTGATCCTACCAACAATCAGCTGTTTGTGCTAATCAAGCTGTGCTGAAGCTGAAACGGGCTGTTTGCTGCATCTTTCTTACCTATGTATCCTGGTACCTAACCATGACTGAGAAATGTGACTTAAACAGAATCCAAGATCAGACCAAGGCTCCACTGATCCACCAAACTCTTGTAGGAATACTGCTATCTCTGAATATGGAGGTTCATTTTAGCAGCAATTAATAGTTTTCTTTCTGAAGAATTTGTTTAATATGCTCGTGATCCTTTTTAGGTCATTGCTACATTTGATGATCGAAAGCTTACAATACTTTCTTCATAGGGCTAATTTTAAAATCTGTCAAAAGGAACTGGTACTTAAAGTCAAAAACCAGAACAGATATTTCTCCATCTTGCATCTTTCATCTTGTCTGTCAACCTCTTTCTGAATTCATTTTAAAGTGTTGCAGGAGCTTCATCACTGGAGGCTTTCAAGAAGAGATTGGACTGCCATTTGTCAGAAATGGTGTAGGGAAGCGATGGCAAATGTTTTCTCTGCTGTGTGTTGCGGTGGCTGGCGCGCATGCGCTATCATGCTCATGCGTGCTGGCACCCGCAAGACAATGCGCGTGTGACCTGCACATACACACGCGCAACTGCTCCGCGGGTACGTGTGCGATGCACACACCCCTGCATGTTCGCAGTTGCTGAACGCAGCTGCTTTGCGTTCCACAACAGCATATTTAGGACCGACATGACCCGCAGGTGGGTGGGCAGGCCCACTTTGAGAAGCCCACGCGTGCTGCGCGGCAGGGCTCTCCGTGCCACCGCCAACACACATGGCATAGGTTCGCCACCACTGGTGTAGGGTCTCCTGATTGGGCAGGGGAGGTTGGACTAGATGACCTGCAAGATCCCTTCCAACTTTAGTAATCTGTTAATCTGTTGCTGCTCAAGACCTATAGGCTTTAAGGTCTGGTTTATCTGTTTTGATGTAAGCTGTTAGGTAGCTAAAATGGCTATAAGCAGCTCTGCTTATATACCACTCATGCAGTGGTGGTATTCAATTTTTTTTACTACCGGTTCTGTGGGTGTGGCTTAGTGGGCGTGGCTATGGTGTAGGCCAATCAGAGGTGGTATTTGCCGGTGTTGGCCAATCAGAGCCAGTTCTCTGAACCAGTCAAAATTATCACCACCAGTTCTCCGGAACCTGACAGAACTGGCTGAATACCACCTCTGCACTCATGTGAAATTAGGTAAATCCATATGTATGAAAGTCTTTAATTCCCTTTCCAAGAAATCTCTCGGTCATTTTGCCTTTATGAACAAAAGGCTGTTGTGTTTAAAGAAATTTGTTATGACTTTATATATTAATGTTTTATTGTTTTTCTCTTGTAAACTATATCATGGTTGTATTGAGCATATCATTTTGGTACATACAGGCATCCATGCATAAGCCAGGAAAGAGAAATTTGAATAAATATTTTTTGTTCTCCTCTTGAGTCTATAATACAACTAATTTAAACCTCAACCATACCATCGCTGCCACCATCCTGTCCTTTTTTCTTTCTAAATGAAAGCTCTCTTCTGTATTGGGAAAATGCTGAAGCTTGAATTACCATTATTTACTGAGGGTGGGATTTTATTCTTAATGGAACAGAACATTTTTAAGGCAGATGAGACAACCAGTGATCCTTTAGGTCATTGTTTCAGAAATATCTTCTCATCAGATTTTTCAATGCATTCAATAATGGCAGAGCTTCTAATATACTGCCTTTACTGGAAAAAAATTTTTTAAATTCAGGGAGATATTCAAAGATGTATCTATTTAGGAAATAGCCCATATTGAATTCTAAGGCACAGTCAAACATCAGGAGTTGATTGCATCAAATGTTTTATGACATTTTGTAATATGTCATGAAATATTCTATGATATTTTTTATGTTATAAAATGTTTGGTAAAATTTGCCAAATTTCAGTTCCATTGGAGTCATGGGTTTCAAATTTTGGTCACATCCTGTAAATTAGCTCATTTGGTTTAAAAATTGTTTCCCTATAATGCAACATTTCCCCTGGTTAAGGGGTATGTACAAATGGGAGACTTTTAGTAGTACAAGGCATGTAAATTAAGTAATGAGACTGGCAACATAGCATTTGATCTGGCAACACTTGGGAGGTGGGACTTGGAGGGGCAGCAGGTGAACATGTGATACACCTTCAATACGAGTTTGAACTCGCTAGAGTCATTTGGTTGTCGGTAGTGATTTTTTTTTTTGTGTGTGAAACCGTTTTTTCCAGTGTGTTCTAAAAATAAGTGACATCATTTCGAACAATGGTGTGCTATCAGTTTTTGCTTCAGACTTGGGCACAGTGCAATGGAAACTTTTGCAAAACTTCAGCAGGCTCACAGAGACTGTTTTGTCAAGGGCCCAAGACATTGTCAGAAGGAAGAGAGTCGATTGAAGATGAACCACGCAGCGGATGTCCTTCATCTTCAAGAACCAATGAACATGTCAACAGAATCCGGGATCTTGTGTGTTCAGATTGCTGGCTGACAGTCAAAATGATCAGGAAGAGTTGAATTTTAGAATGTACTAGAAAAAATGTTTCATGAAAAAAATTGCTACAGACAACCAAGTGACTCTAATAAGTTCAAACTCGTACTGAAGGCATATCACATGATCACCTGCTGCCCCACCAAGTCCCCCCTCCCAAGTGTTGCCACATCAAATGCTACATTACCAGTCTCATTACTTAATTTATGCACCTCGTATATTAACGTACCTTTCTTCGATTTAAGTGCTTGATTTATGTTCCTGCCAGCAGGGGGGAAAAAGCAAACATAAAAGACAAAACTCTCGGTAAGATATCAGACAAAATCTCAGAGCATCTTCAATTTTAATTTGAAAAATATATCGGTGGACATAAGACCTACGTGTTTTAAGATACAGTGTTTGGGAGATCAGTCGCCAGAATTCCAGGTTTCAAGGGTTTAACAAATGTTCTGAAATGCCTACATACTGACTCAGTCAGTAAATACCACCAGAAAGTGAGTATGCAGTAGATGCAAACCTCACTGAGGCTAAGACCGGCTTATAGGTGTCAAATTTCTGCACCATAGCATTAGGAATTTGTTCGTTTTACTTTTAAAAAGGAAGAGCTAATAAAAGGGAGAGTGTCTTTGCACTGAGAATGCAAAGCCAGCCACAACCTGCATAAAGTTTTCCATTAATTCTCACTCAGACTAGTGATCATTTTTTAATACAAACATTTTCCAGATCAGCCACCTTACCCACAACTAAGTATTCCACAGAGGAAAAATGTAAGGAAAGCTATGGTCCTTAGCTTAGAGTTCTATATAACATCCTATCTGAACGAAATGTTCATAGCTGTTATTAGTTTTCTTATTAGAAGGCTGCAGAGATGACAAAGTCAGTACACTGTCCAAACTTTGAAGCGAGCTGGAAAGAGAAATAGGGTTGAATGAGGAAGAGAAGAGGGCAGACTGTGCCCTGACATTCACGCTCAACTGACAGAAACTTTGTCAAAGACGAAACAGGACCGACCGATTTATTTATTTATTTATTTATTTATTTATTTATTTATTTATTTATTTATTTATTTAGTCAGTCAGTCAGTCAGTCAGTCAGTCAGTCAGTCAGTCAGTCAGTCATTTATTCATTTATTCATTTATTTATTTATTTATTGTAATTCAAAATCCCTAACACTCTGCAACAATGTCACATTTTAATGTAATATCATCTCCTCTGATGCATATTCATGAAATAAAAATCTTGGCAGTGGCACAAGAAAAGGGGGATGAAGTGTGTTTGGCGGAGTGCGTCACGTTTCCAGACCAGCGGATTTTTTGATTAAAGTCCCTTATCCGTTTTATCATGCATATCCATTCTCTGATTAAAGTGATCTGGAGCTGACACTCACAATGTCAGTATGCTCTGAGACCCTTCACACAAAACATGGTTAGAATTTATATCCTTAAAAATAAAATGGGGAGGAAAGAGAGAGACAAAGAGAGAGGGAGAGAGCAGTGAATAACCTGCAGCTTAAGTTGAATGTATAGATGTATTAGAAAGGCTGAGTGTCAAAGAATTGAGGCCTTTGAACTATGGTGCTGGAGAAGACTCCTGCGAGCCCCTTGGACTGCAAGGCAAACAAACCGGTCAGTCCTAGAGGAGATCAACCCTGACTGCTCTTTAGAAGGCCAAATCC